>PVKH010002769.1:0-26600 GCA_004027955.1 Chaetophractus vellerosus
GGGCTAAACTGGCAGCATTTTTCATGAAACCTCATTTTTACTTGACAGATTGATGGCTAAATGATAGCGATTACATCTTGGGTATTATTTGGCAGACATTTTCTGGGAATGAATGAACTTGTTACTTTAAGGAAAACAGTTACTAATTTTTGTGGTCAATCATAGAATTTGAACTTACACATGAAAATTACAATTTGGAAAACTTCTGTTTGCTACTCTGAGACTGGCAAGTTGCCCAACAGGTAAAGACTGTCCTGAGGAGATAAAGTGACTTTTTAATATCATATAATGAAATGGGTAAATATTTGTAAGATCTGTATAACACAGGGAGCCAATATTTTCCAAATGATTAATGTATAGTGTTAAAAAATCACAGTGTAAAAAAATATCTAACTGAACAATAGACCAGTAAATTTTAATGATTTAGTTTCAGATTCCACATTGCAAGTAGCCTTTCAGAAACCACCACTTGCCAAGTTTTGGTGGAATATCAAAGAAGACGACCCACAATTATCTGAAAAAGGTTATTAAAATACTCCTTCCTTTTCCATCTACCTATCTGAGGGAGTCTGAATTTTCTTGAAGTACTTTATTCACAACAGTAAATTGTAAAAGATGGAATACAGAAGAAACTATGAGAATCTGTCTTCTGTGAAGCTAGACATTAAGGAGATTTGTAAAAATATAAAGCAGTGCCACTCTTAGGAAGTCTTTTTTTGTTTTAAAAAACAAGTGATTTTTTTTTCCATTAAAATTTGATAAAGCAGATGTGGTTCAAGTGGTAGGGCTCCCGTTTACCATGTTGGAAGCCCCAGGTTCAATTCCTGGAGCCTCCTGGTGAAGACAAGCCAGCCCGCGTGGCACAGTGAGCTGGTGAGCTGACGAGCTGGCGCAGCAAGATGACGCAACAAAGGGAGACAAGCAGACACAGAAAAGTGCAGAGCAAATGGACACAGCAAGCACAAGCAGTAAGGGAGGGATAAATAAATAAATCTTTTTTAAAAATTGATATTTTAACTGATAATGAATTTATTACTATTATTTTTAAATGAATCAATAAATATTTTTAAAATGTCTCCATTTTAATTTCTAAATTCAATAAATGTAGATAGGTATAACCCATATAAATAAAAATTCTTTGAGGTCCTTCAATTATTAGAGTATGTAAGAAGTCCTAAAATGAAAAAATTGAGACATACTGATGTACAGTTTCTACATTCAGATTTTTGAGGACACTGTTAACCTAGTATTTTAGAATTTGTTGAATCTCTTATGTATTTCTACTGTTTTACAGTTGCAATCTGTGGATAAAAATTAAATGTTTTAAAATTCTTCTTACCCTATGCTCTAGCATATTTACTACTTAGGATTTGTAGAGATTAGTGATTCCTTAATTGTGTCTATAAAATTGTGGCCAACCAGTTGCTGTGGGATAAAATGGATTCATTATTCAAATCTATTTGGGAGGCTAGTGTCCTAGATCCTAGACCCTAGTTTTAGAGATTCACGGTGTACAATAGCATATCAAAGACTCCAAGAAGTCCCAGAATAAATAAACTGTTAAATTTGTGGACTAGTATAAAGAACTTACTTTTACAACTTACATTTACACAGGATATTTCCTGTGGCAAATTCTGGTGTAGGTTATCCTTAAGGCAGAGAATATGCTAGTTGGATTTGTGTTTAGTATCTGAAGGAGTTTGAGTTGATGTAGTAATTTGTGTTTCTAGCAGACACTGTTCAAAGACTTGAAGCAATCACTTGGTGTGCTTCAGTGGTGTGTAAAAGGTAGGGCAGATTGGTATTTTGATTTGTATGTTTTAAAGAATTAAGTGGCTCATATTTCTAAAAGAAAAAGATTAGGTAGATGGGAACTGATTTGCGTAAACTGTTTTGTGTGAGTCTGTCAAGTACTTAAGCTAGTTGCTTTCTAGAGCATTGATTGCAGGCATTTAAAAATACAATTTCATAAATACTGCAGTAACTTGAAATATTTTTTTGTTTAAATTGCAGCAGTATTCAAGTGCTAGTTTTAGCTGTAAAAGTAAAACTTTGAAACAAGGTTTTAAACTTTTTTGAAAATGAAAGAAAAATAAGAAAATGAAATTTAGGCTGTGGCTTTCTCAGCTAAGTCCAATACAGAGACAGGTATGCAAGCCTTTAACTCCTGTACTTCTTTCAAATTCTTCTTTGATCAATTTCTTTGATTTTTGTAGGATGATGATATGTAAGAACAGTGTTACGTAGTATATAATTCTTTGGAGAAATAATTTGTGTCACACAGTTTAGATTATTTTTGATTATTGATTTTTTAAAATAAGTTGGATATTTTGCTAGACAGCTACATTGTATTCCTACTAGATCTTTCAGCCTCAATTATTAAAATCACTTTTAGAAATAAATAAGTAAATAGTCTAGAGCTTTTAGTCAAACTACGTCACAATTTAAATAGGAAATGTTACCTTATTTTGTACTTTTTTCATAGTATTTATATTACTTTCCATTTTGTAATGTAGGCATAAAGACATTTCTTGTCTTTTGTTGGGGAGAGCCTATATGGTTTTATTTGGTTTAGGTGTGGATGGAAACTATGGGTCAAAGTTCATTTGCCTGTGGAAAAAAGTGTAACCAGTGGACAAATGTTAATTAAGGTTGATATTATATATATTTGGATTTTAGCTAAGAGTTAAATCAGAGGGTCTTTTATTTTAGAATATCATGCTTTTTATTTTAAGGGGAACCTTTGCCTTAACAGAGTAAGGTTTGTTTAACATGTTTCATACTAAGGGCCTGTGAAGAGAATTCTGAGGCAAGAGCAAAGGAATAAAATGTGTTTATAGTAGGGTTTTTAAATGGGAAACTGAGATAAAGTGGTGTTGGGAGACCATTCTGGAAGGATCAGTAGTCATATTGTATAAAGCAATCCAGAGGAGGCTTAGTATTTCTCTTTTTACTTCCTTACACGCTCTGATCCATCCCCAACCTTTACCCCCTCCAATCCAAAAAGCAAAGAAACAAACAAGCCTGAAGCCTTGTTTTGCTTTCTTTTGTTCACTTTGATTATTTCTAAATGTTTTGTTTCTCTGTCTACGTCTGTGAATCCAGATTTATCTAAATAAGTAATTTCAGCCTATCATAAATATAGTAATGGCAATGTTCAAGGGAGATCGTTTAGGATATTTAGTTTTCTAAGCTGTGCTGCTGGCCCTGGTTAAATACTAGAAAAACTGATTTCCTGTTTTTTACCAGCCCAATTATTATTAATAATGGGCTTCTCTGCAAAATGAAAAGACTAATAACCCTTTGAACTATTGGGTAATTCCATTCAAGTTAATTAGTATGAATACCTTTTGTAGTTTTTCCGGCATCCTCCCAAATGCAAATGTTTTTAATTCCTTAAATTATATTCTTTTGTGAGGTCTTCCCCCAAGTTTCTCCTGTTGCAAACCCACAGCCAAGGCAATTGCTATTTAACAGTGTAGGAATTAATTTTCTAAGCCACCTAGTGAACAGTGTATACATTTGTGTTCTTTTTTTTTTTCTTTTTTAAAAATATATTGAAGTATATCACTCATACATAAACAACAAGAGTATAGTAATAGTTGTGAACTTACAAAACAAACACACATAACATCATACAATGCTCTCATACCTCACCCCACCACCAATAACTTGCATTGTTGTGGAACATTTTTAACTAATGATTAAAGAACATCCTCAAACTATCACTACTAACCAAAATATCTTACATTTTGATGTATTTTTCTCCCAACCCATCTTCTTATTATTTTTATTATTTTATATTCTTTATACATGAGCATACTAAATAATAAGTGAGTAGTAAAAGTTGTGAGCTTTCAAAGCAAACATGCATAACATCATACAAAGCTCCCATACATGAACCCACCACCAACATCTTGCATTGTTGTGAGACATTTGTTACAAATTATGAAGAAATATCATCAAAATCTTACTACTAACCACAGTCCTTATCTTTCACTTGGTGTCTTTTCCCCCAAACCACCCTATTATTATATTTTAAATATATTTTTATGACAGAAGTTATAAACTTGAAAAACAATCATGCACATGTGCAGAATTCTCATAAAACACCCCTCTATTAACATACCACACCATGGTGGAACATTGGTTACAGATCATGAGATAATATCATCAGATTATTACCAGGTCCATAGCATATATTTGGTATGCTTTTTCCCAACTCCCCCATTATCAACACAGTACATCTTTGGCATAGATTCATGAATATTACATTATTACTGTTAACCACAGTCAATAGGTCACTCCAGTTGTATTTTTCCCATGCTTCTCCATATTCCCACCACCCTGCAATAGTGATGCACATCTGCTCTACCTCACAAAGGACACTCTTGGATCTGTACCATTAACCACAATTCTCATCCACCTCTGGATTTACTGTGTTATTCAGTCCTTAGATTATTTTCTAGCTTTCTGCCAACTGGCATTTACATCCCTAAACTACCCTTTTCAGCCACATTCCCATTTATAAACCAGCTGTTACTCATTATAACGTGTTACCATCAACTCTACAAATTTCCACACGTTTACAGTAAAGTTAATTAAAACTTCTATATGCATTAAACATTGGTAGTCTATCTCAGTCCTCCTCTTATCTCCTTTAAGAATCTACCAGGTCTTTAAGATATTTTCCTACATTTTCTTCTAGAAGCTTTATGGTTCTTTTATATTTAGGTTTTTGATCCACGTTGAGTTAATTTTTGTATAAGGTGTGAGATAGGGGGCCTCTTTCTGTCTTTTGATTATGAATATCCAGTTCTCTCAGGACCATTTGTTGAATGGACTGTTCTGCCCGAGTGGTTGGGTTTGACAGGTTATCAAAAATCACTTTACCATAGATGTGAGGGTCTGTTTCTGAACCATCAGTCCAGTTCCATTGGTCTATGTGTCTGTCTTTATGCCAATACCATCCTATTTTTACCATTGTAGCTAGGTAATATGATTTAAAGTCCGGAAGTGAGAGTCTTCCAACTTCACTTTTCCTTTTTAAGATGTTTCTGGCTATTCAGACCCTTTTCCCTTCCAAATAAATTTGATAATCATGTTTTCCATATATTTTAAAAATGCTGGGGGAATTTTTATCGGGATTGCATTGAATCTGTATATCAACTTGAGTTGAATTGACATCTTAATGATATTTAGTCTTCCAATCCATGAGCATGGAATGTTCATCCATTTATTTAGGTCTTTTTTGAATTCTTTTAACAGTGAGTTGTAGTTTTCTGAATACAAGTGCTTTACATTATTGGTTAAGTTTATTCCTAAGTATTTGGGTTTTATCTGTCTTATTTTATTCTCACTGCTTTTTTGACACTTTTAGTTACTTTTACTGATATAATATTCATTTCTAGACTCTCTTCCAAGCCTCTCTCGCCCGTCTTTTCTTTTCAGGCTGTAGCACATCCTTTAGTATTTCCTACAAAGCTGGTTTCTTGGTTACAAACTCTCTCAGTTTCTGTTTATCTGTGAATATTCTAAATCTTGCCCTCATTTTTTTAAAGACAGTGTTGCCAGATATAAGATTCTTGGCTGGAAGTTTTTCTCTTGCAGTACCTTAAGTATATCATACTACTGTCTTCTTGCCTCCATGGTTTCTGATGAGAAATCGGCACTTAATCTTATTGGGTATCCCTTATATGTTATACCTTGCTTTTCTCTTGCTGCTCAGCATTCTCTGTCTTTGGCATTTGACATTCTGATTAGTATGTGTCTCAGAGTTGGTCTACACAGATTTCTTTGGATGAGTGTACATTGTACTTCTTGGACATGGATATCTATGTCCTTCAGTAGGGTTGGGAAATTTTCTGCCATTATTTCTTCAGATATTCCTTCTGTCCCTCTTGTGTTCTCTTCTCCTTCTGAGACACCCATGACATGTATGTTTGCATGTCTCTTGCGGAAGTTTAGTTCCCTGAGACCTTATTTAATTTTTTCCATTCTTTTCTTCATCTCTTCTTTTGTATGTTCGCTTTCAGAGGCCATTTCTTCAATCTCACCAATCCTTTCTTCTGCCTCCTCAAATCTGCTATTATATGAGTCCAGTGTATTTTTTATTTCATTCATAGCGCCTTTCATTCCCATAAGATTTGCTGTTTTTCTGTGTATGCTTTAAAATTCTTCTTTGTGGTCATCCAATGTCATCTTAATATCCTTAATCTCTTTAGACATCTTATTGAATTTATTAAGGAGATTTGTTTCATTATCTATGATTAGTTGTCTCAGTTCCTTTATGTCATTCTGCAGGCTTGTCTTGTTCCTTTAACTGGGCCATATCTTCCTGTTTCTTAGTGTGGATTGTAATTTTTTGTTGGTGTCTTGGCATCTGGCTTACTAGATGTATTTATCCTGGATTCAGTTTCTCTCTTTAGTTTAGGGCTTTTTGCCCTTTCTCCCTTGCTGATTGTTTAGTAAGAGCCAAGGATGTAGTTGGTGCTGTAAGCTGTGAAGGCTCATCCTGCCCTCTCTGCCCCGTGGACCAATGAAGCTTCTCCCAACTTTCTCCTTTGCTAGGGGAAGGGACAGAGCCACAGCCATGTGTAATAATCCAAGTTGTGCAAGCCTAGACTATAGTTGCCCGTGAGACTGATGAAACTTCACATCCCTTTCTCCCCTGCCTGGGGCAGGGATGGAGCTGCAGGTGTGGACAGCAATCTTCGCCGTGCAGGTCCAAAATTACCGCACTTGCCCTGGTAGACTTCTGACTATTCAGTCTGTGCCAGCCAGATGTACCTGCAGATACTCGGAGAGGCTGGTGCAGGGCCTGCCAGCTTCTTTCCTGCTAGAGGTGGGGCTGAAGCCTAGGCTAGGGCTGCAGCCTGATCTGGGTGAAAGAAGCGGGTTCCTACTGTCACTGTGATTTTCAGTCAGCTCGGCTTCCCCTCATTCTGTGGGCGGAATCAAAATGGCAGCTACCGTCCTATTCCAACTTGGACAGGTTCAAACTTTAGCTGTTGTTTGGGTTATACTTTAGCCAGCAGAATTTACTAATCAGTAGGTGAAATTGGTGGCCAACTGTCTCTTCCTCCCCTGTTTTTGGGAAATGGAGCTTCCAATTCCAGTCACAGAATAGCTCCTGAGGCAGCTTGTGCTGCCAGAGTAGGATGATCACCGGCCTTCACTGAGTGGCCTGTATTTTCCCAGAGAGGCTGGTGCAAGTCCCCCCAACTTCCTCCCTGCCGGAGGTGGGGCTGGGGCTTATGCTAGAGCTGCAATCCAATATGGATGGAAAAAAGCCGGTACCTACCAGTGCTGTGATTTTCAGTCAGCCCCGGTTTTCTTTGTGCCTGGCGTGGAGTTAAAATGGCGGCTACCAGCCTCTTTCTGACTTGGACAAGTTCAAACTTTAGCTGCTGTTAGGATTATACTTTAGCCCGCAAAATTGACTAATCAGTAGGTGAAGTTGGTGCCCAATTGTCTCTTCCTTCCCCATTTTTGGGAAGTGGAGCTTCCAATTCCAGTGACAGGATAGCTCCCGAGGTGGCTTGTGCCACCAGTGGAGGATGGGCACCGGCCTCTGGGCGTGGAGAGCTCTACTTACGAATCTTCTCTGCAGATGGGCCGTCTCCTTCTTCCATTCTTTCCAAGATGTTGCAGGATGCTTTTCTGGTCTTCTGGATATAGCTCTGGGTGATTACTAACTGCCCTGTAGCACAAGCTGACTCTAGGACTCATTACTCTGCTGTCATCTTGCTGGTTGTCCATTTGTGTTACTTTTTAAATTTCATTTGCTTTATTCTCTCTGTCTGCCTTCTCTTCTTCTGATGCAGCCACCTCTTCTTCCCTTGGCCCTTTAATCTCCAGGACAGGGCACTATTGAGTATCATAGTAGGTGCTTGGTATATATATATATTTTTTTATTTACATATTTTTCCCTCCCTGAGATGGCTCCCTCGTCTATTTGCTCATTGTTTTTGCTCAGGGTCTGCTCGTTCTCTGCTCATTTTTTATCTTCTTTAGGAGGCACTGGGAACCAAACCTGGGACCTCCATGTTCGGGCGCTCAGCTGCTTGAGCTACATACACTCCTTGGTAAAGTTTTTGAGTGTTGTGTTGACAGAAAAACAAGTACTCCAACCTTCTGTTTCTAAAATAGTATTCCTGGGAAAATAGTTCATAGACTTTACAATGAATAGTCCTTATTATTGCTCTTTATGGTCATTAGCTAGCTTTCCACTCAACAATGCCAATATACAGCAAGATGAGGAATTACTGACATTGCTCACTTCATCACTGCACATCTTCTTATACAGGTAAAAGTCCTGACATCTTAGCCTGATTCAGTCATGCAGTGAGTGATTTCAGGTACGTGATTTCAATTAATTTGTTCAAGACTGTTTCCCAGTAATATATTATGAATTGCTCCTTCACTATTAAGCTGTTAAACTAATTTGTGACCTTAAGCAGCCAGACAGTCTTTGTGAGTCTGTTTCTTCCCTTGTTAAATGAAGGTACTATTATGTTCTTCCCAACATCTTTTTGGTCTGGAACAGAAAAGTGCTTTGTCTCATCGGCCACTTGGCCATACCACCTGAGGTGAACGTCCTTGCAGTCACTTTCCCTTCCTGTTCTTTGATTTTCTTCTTAGGAGAGATAATTGCATGTACAAAGCATTTTGAATCATGTATTTTATAAAATGAAACGAAAGTTCCCACAAAAACTTTTATGACATTTTTACCTCATAAATAGAGTGTTTTCATCTGTCTATTGTCTTGCTGATACTATCCCTGTGCCACAGTGTGGTCAGAAATTCCAGTCTTCAAGCAGGTGCTCCTGCTTCCCTCTCTGGGTCCTTTAGTAATTGATCATTTTTGTCTTTGTTTCCTCATCTTTTAAAAAAGGAAGAGGTTAAAAAACCAACCCACCTTAGAAGTCTGTTGTCAGATTAATTAGTAATTTGGAAATCAAAGAATGCTATTAGCATGCAAAGATTTCTTACTATTTTAAGACCAGGAAAATGGAGACTCTACATTCAAAGAAGGGGTCCTCTACTTTTCTGGCAAAGAGAAGTGAACTCAATGCTTACAAGGACTTAAAAATTAATATTTTAAATTTTATTTACCAATACTTCTATAGCTTTTAATATGTGCTAGACCCTATTTTAAGCACTTTACGGATGTAGCAGTTTGGCAGTTTGATGAAGTTCTGAATTCCAAAAGTAGATATTGGATTATGCTTGTAAACTGGGCATGATTAAGTTATAGTTGGAGTTTTGATGCTGGAGCCCAGGGAGGAGCCCAGGGAGGCAAGCAGACGGAGAACTTGGTTGTGAAGAAGGAGAGAAGGCCCCAGGATAGAGACACGAGCCATTCACCTGATAGTTCACAGCTGGCCTTGTGGAGAGAGGCAAAGCCTAGAAAGCCTCATAGTCTACAGCTGACCTTGGGGAGGAAACAGAGGAGCTAAGCCTAGAGAGAAACACAGCCCTGGGAAGAGAGGAACCCAAGAAGCCTGAACCCTGGCAAACGTTGGCAGCTGCCTTGTTCCAACATGTAGCAACAGACTTTGATGAGGGAAGAAACTTATGCTTTATGGTCTGATAACTGTAAGCTTCTACCCCAAATAAATACCCTTTATAAAGACCAACTGATTGCTGGTATTTTGCATCAGCCCTCCTTTGGCTGACTAATACAACAGACATTAACTCATAATGCTTATAAAACTTATGAGATAGGTAGTATTATTATCCTTCTTTCATAGATAAGGAAACTGAGGCAGGAGTGGCTTGCCCAAGATCACAGAAATGTAAGTGGTGGAGCCCGGATTCAAGCCCAGGCTGACTGGCTCCAGAGTTGATGTGTTTAACCATTTTGATAGGCCCATCATTAAAGATAATTCTGCAGACAGAGATTGTGCATTGTCAGGAAATCTTTAAAAGATCAGATTCCCCCAAAATATTAAAAGACTGCCACAAAACACTGCTTAAGGAGAAGAAAAATCCATAACAAAATAGAGTAAAACTTTCCGGTAGTATTTAGGCCTAGAAAGCGCAGTGTTCCTTAGGTAAGTCTCATATAGAGATGAATAACTTCTGAGGGTGGTAGTATTTCTACAGCTGCTTCCTGTGAATTAAAGTTGTATCAATTTAATCTCATGAACCATCTTTTCCATATTTAATAACTTTGTACTTTATTCTTTATTTCAAACTATTTCTAATACAGGCAATTGGCTTTTCAGATTCTGGGATTTTTATTTTTTTAACAGAAATGCCTCTTTCATCTTTGGTTTTGTTTTTTTTAAGATTTATTTATTTATTTATTTAGCCCCCCCACACACACACACCTTGTTTTGTGCTCACTGTCTGTTCTCTGTGTCTGCTTGTCTTCTCTTTAGGTGGCACTGGGAACTGATCCTGGACCTTTTGGAGTGGGAGAGAGGCGCTCAATCTCTTGCGTCACCTCAGCTCCCTGGTCTGCTGCGTCTCTTATTGTCTCTTCTCTGTGTCTCTTTTTGTTGCGTCATCTTGCTGTGCCAGCACTCTGTGCAGGCCGGCACTCCTGTGTGGACCAGCACACTGCGCGGACCCGCTTGCCTTTCACCAGGAGGCCCCGGGAATCAAACCCTGGACCTCCTTCATGGTAGACGGAAGCCCAATCACTTGAGCCACATCAGTTTCCCTTATTTTGTTTTTAACAGAGCATTAAGGTTACATATTCATTTAAAGTCTTTTCCAAAAGTGAAAAAATGGAGCCAACATTTCTCTTACCAGTTTCTGCAAATGTCCTTTGTTTGCTAAAATAAGATTTCCCCAATGTTGGTCTGTAATCCTTTTTCCTCTTTTATTTGTATGCAACCAAGAGTGCATAAATAATCTGACCACCTCTAATATGACCAAAAGCTACCTTTGGTAGGAAGCAGGGCCTAACACTGGAAATAACTTTTTGTTATCACCTCCTAAGAAAGTACTCTTGAGGAGAAATATATGATGTTTGACAATAGCATCTTTAGAAATTCTCCAAACAGTATCATCTACCTCCTTGAAGATGATACCTGATCCATTCATTCTCTCATCCTTAAATCATAAGCCATGGATTAATATTTGATTCTAAAATAATACTCCTCACCTTGAATAGAGGTAAATGGATACTGGATTTTCAAATCATGAAGCTTCACTTCAACCAAGCAATCTAAAACAAGTTCAGGGGGCCGGCTGTAGCTCAACTGGTAGGGTGCCCGTTTACCACATGGGAGGCCCCAGGTTCGGTTCCTGGGGCCTCCTTGAGCAGGCAGACCACCTTGAGAAGGCAAAGCCACTGTGGGCAGGGCAGAGTCGCCACGGGCAGGGCAAAGCCGCCACGGGCAGGGCAAAGCCACCGCGAACAGGGCAAGGCCGCCTGTGAGCAGGCAAGGCCGCCGCGCGGTGAGCTGACGTGGTGGGTCACCGTAACGGGGGAAGACAAGCAGACACAGAAGAACGCAAAAATGAACACAGCAAGAACAAGCAGAAAGGGGGGATATATAAATAAAATAAATTAAATGATAAAACAAGTTTAGTTCTTACCTTGATGTAACAAAAAAAAAGTTTATCAGTGAGGATTTAGTAGTTAAATATTTCAGAACCTTATAAACAACAATAACTTAAATTCATTGTTTTAAAAGTCTGAATAGTAGTCCCAGTTAGAATTAATTCCTGGTGTTAAATATTCCTTTTACCTGATGCTATATAAGAAATCATCTTAAAAATTAGTGGCTTAAGACAACAACAATCATTATTTTGTTCATGAGTCTACAATTTGGGTAGAGGTAAATGGGGACAGCGTCTCTGTGCTCAAATGTTATCAGTTAGGGTAACTCACCTGGAGGCTGAAAAATCCACTTTCAAGGTGGTTAGCTCTTGTGGCTGGCATCTTGGTGCTGCCTGTTGGCTGGAAGCTCACTGGGCCTGTGTGCCAGGCCATGGCTCCTTTTTAGGTGGGCCTTTCTGTAGGTTGTTTGGTCTTCTTCATGATATAGTGACTGTGTTTCAATAGTGAGTGTCCCAAGAGAGCCACATAGAACCTGTACCACCTTTTTTTATTTTTAAATATTTTTTTAATTTTTTCTAATAGATACTTAGATTACATAAAATGTTACATTAAAAAATATAAGGGATTGCCATATGCTCCACACCCCTTTTTTCCACACATTAACAACCTCTTTCAATAGTGTGGTACATTCATTGCAATTGATGAACACATTTTGGAACATTGCCACTAAGCATGGATTATAGCTTACATTGTACTTTACACTGTCTCCCACTCAAGTCTCTAAGTTATGGCAGGATATATAATGGCCTGTATCTGTCGTTGCAATGTCATTCAAGACAATTCCAAGTCCTGAAATGCACCACTTTCTATGAACTAACCTTGTAAGTAATAGAGGCATCACTTTTTGCCATCATTGCCCAGATTCAAGGGGAAGAAATAATAAACCCCACCCTTTAGTAGGGGAAATGTCATTCACATTGTAATAAGAGTATATGGGATGGGAGATGATGTTGTGGCCATCTTTGGACAGTACAAGCTGCCACAGTCCACCTCTGACCATAACAATTCTTTCCATGTGCAAAGTGCACTGATCTCCTCACCCAAGGACCCCAAGTCTCACTGCAATATGGTATAAGCTTAAATTCAGAATCCCGTCATTTAAATTAGTTCTAGATACGGAGGAGGCTTCTTGGGTATAGTTCTCTAAACAGCTCCTTGGATACCATTCCTCTCAATCTGAAGAGCTGTGAACCAAACAGGCAACTTGTCTTTCCCCTATCCACCCAAAATATAATGGTGGACAGACATAGGGTAACCATGATAGACATTCCCATTTAAAAAGGGGGAATGGGAAGTTCACAGCAGGACTGGTCCATAGCAATTTTGAAATCCAGCTGGATACATGTTGCCAGTTTCTTGATTAGGGCTCTCTCTTTTGGGAGTTGTTCTCTGTAGTTCCTTTTGGTGCCTCAAATATGTAACCCATATTTTCAGTTGAGTAGTTTTCTCAGCCTACTTCCTGCCCATAGATCTTTGGAGGTCCAAAAGTCTCTTTTCATTTTATACTGTGTGGGTTCCTTTTAATCTAAGCTTATTTTAAATTGTTTTAGGTTTGTGTGTGTGTGTGTGTGTGTGTATCAATTCATAATGTACTCAAATTAGACAAAAGCCCTTCTCTATCTTGGGCTTCTGTGAGACTACTGTGGTACAATGCTCTTAATATTCCTAAAAGCCCTTTTGTTTAATGAAGAGGATCTGTGAGGCATGTCCTGGTGATCCTTAGAAGGCTGTTTATCAGTCTGTAGGCTCTAATGAGGTACCATGTCAGATCTTTCCAAGATCCTAACAAAGTATCTTATGGTCCACTCTGGATTTGATATTTGGCTGGAAGCGTTTCCTTAGTTTGAGAATCATTTGCCAACCAGAAAGACTGGGAACAAAAACCAGTTTTACTTTTGAATCCAGCAAGTCTAGATTCTTTCATGTTCAACAGTTTGTTATTTTAGCTCATCTTTGACCTTTTGCATTTTATCACAGACAGTGAGAAGAAGCTATGATATTTCTAAAGTTCTAGGTTTATCACAACCCTCATTCCCAGGTCCCAGAATCTTACTCAGTTATCTAATGCTGCAAATTTAGTGGCTTGCAACAACAATCATCAATTATTTTACTCACATTATGAAGTTAGGTCAAGCCTAAGTGAGGATAGCTCATCTCCACTCCACTCAGGGCCATCTGGGGCATCTTGACTGGGGACCTTACACTTTAAAAATGACTTACTCAGATGGCTGGCAAGTTGGTTCTGGCTCAGTCCCTTGTTATAGGCTGCTTCAGCTTCCTCATGGCATGATGGCTGTGTTCCAAGAGTGAGTATTCTAAGAGCCAGGTGAAAGCTGCGTCACCTTTTTTGACTGAGCCACGGAAGTCCCGTATCATCACTTCTACCACAGTCACAGGCCTTCCCAGTTTCAAGGGGAGAGAATGTAGACCCCATAGCTTAGTTATAGGAATGCTCAGTTATATTGGAAAAAGAACATATGGGATGGGAGAGATTTTCCTAGTCATTTTTGGAGAGTAAAATATGCCAGAAAAACCAAGACTGTATCAGATCCCCCACTAGGTAACCTTTTGTTGCAATCCCTTTTTTTTTTTTTACTTCAGCTAAGCCAATTCCATTAATTTAGTTTTCACCACTTTGTTGGATATGTTTTAAGTATCCATATATACTTATATATTTCGACTTTGTCTTCATCTGTCTTTGGCCTGAATACATTGTGGTTGTTCTTTTTATTAAAATTATACTTGTAAAGAACCTGCCCTCTATTAGGAAAATCAAATTATTGACTTCGGAGAAAAAGAAGATTCACCTTGAACTCATATTCCAGTTTTACATTTGCAGATCAAATAACATAAGCATTTATGGAAAAATGACAGTGATAATTTACTCTCTTCAGAAAGGTAGTCCCTGAATGGTGATGAACAAGAATTCAAAACAATTAGAAAGCAATTTGATGTTGACATAGACGTGTTTGGCAATGAGTTGACACATTTTAAAGGATAAACCTATCAACTACTCATTTGTGAACTATGAGTGAATATTCATTGAACTGGTTCCTGTGTCAGTCATTGGATTTGCACTGGCAGGCTGAGCCAGAAGTGGTTCTGCCTGCATGGAGCATGGCGTATAATGGAAGGTGCACATTAAGACATAATCACCAAATAAATATGGCATCACAACCTTGTTAAGTGCTAGAGCGAAAAGGTGTCCTGAGAATATCTGATGGGGAACCTGACCTGATCTCCTCTGATGAAGTGCTACTTCAGCAGAGATCTGAAAGATGAAGAAGAGAGAACCACACCAAGGGACACACGGGTATATTTGTAATGCCCATGTGTGGATCCTTACCCAGACATCTGTAGTTAACAGACCTTTCTAGGAAGGTAATCGTTTCTGTTGTAATTCTGTAAAGAGACCACATGCCAGGGTTGTGAAAGGATCAAATGAGACATCCCATGGAGGGAACTAGGATGAAACTTCCTTTTAGTTGCCATCTTTCCAATCTTTTGCATGTAGTCATTAAATAGAGACTTCTTAGTGAAATAAATAATTGTTTTTAGAGCCTAAAACCCGCCTTAAATATTCTGCTTTGTAGCTTTGTAACATTTTCTTTTTCTGTCTTTTTAGGGCAGCCCAGAAACTTGCAGGACCTGTGCCGAATTAAAATTCGACAGTGTATAGGCCTTCAAAACCTAAAGCTACTTGATGAACTACCAATTGCCAAGGTCATGAAAGACTACTTAAAACACAAATTTGATGATATCTGATATCCACAGAACTGTGAGAGAGATTAGGAGTTATATTCCAGAAACTTAAAAGGCTTTTTAAGCCTTGCACAAAGTATATCCTATGCAATTTCTGATTTGCTGTGAAGTCAGAAAGCAGGTATACACTTTTAGGTTTTGTTTTGTTGGTTGGTTTGGTTTTCATTGTAGGGGAGGGATTTTTATATATATAAACACACACACACCACATGCTTGAAGGTCTTACTTTGGTTTCTTGGTCCAAGTTTAAGAGGTCCAAGCTTTCTATACGATACCGCATTTAGAAAAAAATTGTTTTTCTAAAATGAAGCAGGCAGGTTTGGAGTGGAGAATTTACCCTTTCCAAATTGTTTATGGTTTCATTGGCATGCACGATATTATAAGCCAGCAGAGCACTTGTTAAAGTAAGGTTTGGAGGCACAGTGTCACCTAGGGGGTCCTGGGTTATGCTGAAAAATGCTCAAAGAAATTTTAAAAGTAATGCTGTCACCTCATTCATTTTTAATGAGTACAAATTGGCTGATTCAAACTGTTCTTTTCCTAATTAATGTAGCTTTCAGATAACATAAATCCAGTACCTCTGCTTTCCTGTTGGCGTGCTCTTGTTTTTAACTTATTTTTTTTAACAACTGTAGTACACTACCCAGAGACACTGCGTCTCATCCTCTGTCCCTAGTTGAATTGTGCTTTTAAAAAACATTGATGGGAAAGAAAATAACTTTATTAAGGCAGTGTATTCTGTTTTTAAAACAGTGCCTCCAGTGCAATATACTTTCTGGTATATTTTATCCATTATTTCACTTGATGTTCATCATTCCACAGCCAGCTTTGGCATGCCCGTGAGAACAGGAACCGCCACTTTAATTTTCATTGCAGAACCATGGTATGTCAGTTGCAATTTCCATTTTAAGCTTTGTCTTTTACTACACTTTGAACAGAAAGTTTTATATCCTGGTGGTAAAGTATTCCCTAAAAATAGCCCACAGTGTTGTTCAGCCATTTGCCTTTGATGGTTAAACAATTTGGGGTAGTTTCATGGTGTTTTTTTTTTTTTTTCCTCCTTCCCTGTTTTTAAAAAAAAAAATCTAAAGGATAAAATTTCTAATGGGTACACATTTGTAAGCCTGGTTAGATCTTAATATTGCTAATTCAGCATTTCCTATTTATTTTAAGGTTGTATGCAGCAAAGCTCTTCAGGAGAGTTATTTTATTTTCTGGGTTGATTGGGTATGTTTACAGTGTAGACATGACTATGATAAAGTATCTGTAACAATGGAAAAGGTTCCAGAGGCATCAGGGTATCTAAAAGGATAGCCTCAGAAGTGTTTTCCTGTGCCCAATTTGGCGTTATATTAATTTCAGAAGAACCTTTTCAAATGTCCAGTATTGTTCTTGGTGTTTGGAGAAATTTCAAAATATTTACACACTAGTAGTAAATTTGTCATCCGCAGTTTACAAGCTGAAAGCTTTCTCTTTGCTTCTCTGAATTTCTGGTTTCAAGTCACTGGTAGGAAACTATTTTAACTCAAAAGCATAACTGAGATCAAAATTAGGAGCCTTCTCTGGCTTCACACTTCTTCAGAGCCAACAGTGATGTTTTCTCAAGCACAGGGTTTGTTGTCTTGGATGCAGCGTGGCTTTGGCATTGGAGTATCTCATCTGCTCGTGCCTAGGCAGGGTTTCTGAAGAATGGACAGCTTTGGAGAAAGGGTGGTCTAGGGGATGGCCAATATGTACACCAACTCTCTTCCAGGCAGCCAGGAAAAGTCTGGCCAGTTTCCTAACCATCCCCAAACTAACTTGAGCCTAATGGAATTGGTCTATCCTTTGCCCAGTAAAAATATCTCCAAAATGTTATCACCCAAGAGAGTCCCTTTGTGAAGTATAAGCACTGAACTATGTTCTCATTCATTAAACCAATTCCCAGGCCAGGGCTAAGACAGGGCAGTGTCAGGGACATGGCGTGGCTGAAAATGAATTGAACGTCACTTCTTCCTAAAACCCCAGGCCCAGGGAAATAAGGAGACCTGCATTCTGAGCAGTAAAGTTGATGTTACAATAGCACACTGAGACTCATTCCCCTCATAGGTGTGTATTAATTTATTCAGTTAGTTTAAAATGATTTTCTCTCCCCAGCCATTCAAAGGTTTCCAAACTAAGTTAGCCACTGAATTTGAGTCAGGGAATTCCAAATGAAAAGATCAGATTAAGGTAAATTCTGTATTGCTGCTGTGACTTCAGAAAAATAATGAGAGCTCTTCCTGGAATTGAAATTTCTATTTAATGAAGAAGTGTATAATTCCATTATTTATTGTTTGAGGTTTGATTTATTGGGAAGAAGAATGCTTTATTTTTGTTGTTAATACATTTAGCAAGATCTAAACTGTCTCCAAGTTGGTAATTGGTGGATTATAGTGCTGCTTGTACAGGTCTATATTTGAACTTGATAGAAAAGCATTCTGTGGTCACATAATGACTAGAAAGAACAAACATTTTCAGAAAATCAACTGATTGGGTTTTCCGGAATCTTGACTAAAATATGCAGAACATATCAAATTTGTCACTGATCCTTCTATATTTCTTTTGAAATTTTTTAGTTAAGCCTGTTCCTAAATCTTTATAAAAGTATATTTGGCAAGTACACCAAAGAAACCAGCTCATAAAAGATTAATGATCATTAATGAACTGCAAACCTCATCTTTTGAAAACAGAGTTGTTTTGTAAATATTTGTGTTTATAAATGTACAGCAGAGTAAGAGTGTTTTTTAGATTATTTAATTCCCATATTTCTAAACTATTTACTACAGAATAATCCATGCTTGTTAGTTTGGAAGACTTGACTGTTTTGTTTTTTAATTCATTATCAGTCATGCTTGGAACAACATTTCCATTAGAGAATTCAGTGTTCTGGCAGTTGCAAGAGTACACAGCTGCAGTGTGAGGGAGACTAGCTTGGTTTGTCAGATGCACACCCTAAGAGACAAGAATGTGTAGTTTAATTACCAGAGTGGACCATATGAAAATTGAAATTCTAACTTTCCTGCATAATTGCTCATTAGCCCAGAATGTGATTGCGATGAGGATGTTTGCCCACAAATTTAGCTCTCATGTAACTCCTAGTGTGTTATTATCATAATGTATTTTGTTCTTCCTTTGTAATGTATGTTTTGCTTTGGGTCAATTTGAATTAAAAAAAATTTAAATCTGGTTTAAAACATACTGGAATGGTGTTTTATTTCTAGTTTGCCTTAACTTTTAAAATCTTTACAGCCACTTGGTGAAAGGAAACAAAAAGTCCATCTTCATTCATCAGCATTTTAATTTTAGGTCATTGGGAATTGTGCACGAATGTGATCCAGAAAACATCACTACTTTTAGTCATTGGAGAAGCCAGTTCTTACCCTCCAGTTGTTTTTTTTTTTTTAATGCATTCTACAAATACCAGTCAACAAAAGACCATTGCACTCATGAGACAACTCAGTGTTGATCCAGCCCCTGAGCCTTTTGTGCAATCTTCACCTCCTGCCTCATGCATTCCGTACCTTGGCTGAGGACAGGGTTTAAATCACAGGGTTTCTTAACACAGAAGAGTAAATGTAGTCAAAGCAATTAATTGGAGGTACTTTATTAGCCTGCAGGAAATAGAAGTGAAATAATTTTAATTTCACATTTCCTGTATATAACATAAACACAGCTTTCCTTGGGAGAGACTTCAAAAATCATATGAATGATGGGTGTTTAGAGAAATTCCACATTTTGGGATTTTAACCTTGTCACAAACTTGTCCACAGTTTGGCACAAATGAAGGCCTAGGATGGGACATTTGAAACTGTTTCTAATGATCACCAGGGGAGTTCAGATTTGAAAAATAGCTGCGTTGCTTGGAAATCTTGAGGTCATTCCTTTTCCAACATGATTTAAGTAGTATATTGTTTTTTCAGCTGAAAGTTTACAAAACTGTTTACTAGCTATTGACAAAACAGATTATCTGCTTGATAAAAGATTTCCATATCCTATGTAGTTGAGTATCAAAGATAAAAGAAAATGGATTTGTATTATCTGCTTGTATTTGAGTAACTACATAGCAGTATGTCCTCTTTAGTGTGAGGAGGGAAGTTTTGGAAATCTTGATTTTAAATTTATGTTAGCTAAATACCAACAAAGGTTTTAAACATTGACTACCAGATTCTGAGATGTAGGCCTGATTTGCTGTAGACTCTTAGAATCCAAAGGTATTTTTCTTTATTCTGTCATTAGGTATTCTTTCATTACCTATTGGGTCTCTTTAAGTCTTGGACAATCAAAACAAATGTATGGCACTCTTGGTTCCCATGTCTTTCTCTATACATTGGTAAATAGTGTCTAACGTTTTGCCATAGATTTCTTGCAGATCTTGTTACATTTCATAGATATTTCTATCTTCCAGAAGAATTCTATGATTCTTGACAGTTAGCATTCTGCATCATATTTGAAAAGACTGAGGCAATTTGCACGGGTCCTGTGAGAAACCATCAGTATAAGAATAAACCCTGAGCTCCTAAGCCCCATTGGTTTCTTACTGCCCTGAAGAAGTATCTTACACATATGTATTCAGGTGTGTTCTTAGATTCAGTCATTCAGCTATGCCCAGAGTATCTTGAGTACCTTATACTGGGTTTTTAGATCATTATCTTAGATCAATCCCACAAATGAAGTTATTTATGATTTCCAAAGACCCATTTAGTTAAAGAAAATTATTTTCCTTCTGGAGATAAGGCCTTTTTAAAGAAATCATGTAATTGATTGTAAATATACTTTAAATTCATTCTTGGACTTGTTCCAGTATCTAAAAATCATACTTAGAACCCTTTTCTATGCCTCCAATATGTACTTTTAGTTAGGGAACAGTATTAATTTATATAGTTTATTTTCTATTAAGTAAACATGAAATGATTCACTTTTCTGTGAAATAGCATTTTATGAATCAGAAAAGAGATGGCTGAATTTGGACAATGGGATTCAGTTGCAGTTGAGAAACTGGGTTGACTGATGAGTAGACTGACCCTTTGTGACTGACAACAGATATTTCCTATTTTATCTGGCAAATGGAGTCATGTTTTTCTTGCTGTTCCATCTTGAGCTAGTGTTACTTTTCTTCCTCTCTGATAGTTTTCAGTGAGCTCACTGCACAGTTCTCTTTTCCTTTACCAGAAAAAAAGAATAATCATAGGGAATGGACTTAATACACATGACTATTTCAGATTTCTCTAAAGGTTTTCTAAGTCTTCCCTTTCGTAATTCGGGTCACTTAACCCTGTAGTGAAGTACATACTTGTGTTCAAAGTACAGATTCTGCCTCACAAAGTTGCTTTAGTGTGCCAGCTTTTGAGTTCCTGAATTGCTTGCTTTCCCTTGCCTCACCTGGATGGAGATAAAGCTCAATATCATTTAGAAAGGATGTCTAGTGAATTAGCCCTGGCTACATCCATTTTCCACCTTGAGTAGCACCAAAGAGAAACAGAGTGCATTTCTTCCTAGTTTATGACCAATGTTCTTAAGAAACAAGGTTCCATGAGTCCACTAGGCTGCAAGCTCCTTGAGGACAGTCCCTTGGTCTTTCTCATCCATTTGTCAAACAATTTTTGCTGAAAGAATTGGCTACATGTGGCGGTTGGTCACCAATCCAACTTTGTTCCTTCAAACCTTCAAGGAACCTAAGGGCCAGTTGGATGACAGCATCAGCATTTCATTTCCTTCTACACCACAGGTAAGTATCTTCTTAATGTCTGCTAGCATTGCCTTTTGCTATTCCTTCCTTCTTCCCTCTGCTCCTTCCCCTCCTCATTCCCCAGGCCCTCCATCACCTGACACATTGGCACTGGGATGGCAACTTACAAAGCAGTGACCACCAAACTCTGGTTGCCAGGAATCAGGAGTCTCCCTCTCTGAGCTCTCATAATGCTTCCAGCCTTTCAAAGGGAATGATTATAGTCCACCTTGACTCCTGTGATGTCTAAGCAAAGCTTCCTGTGCCTCACTGGTGTATCTCCTGTGTATGACAACTGTGCATCCATAAAACTCTCCCCAGTTCTCAGGGCAGCTGGGTGGGGCCCGAAGCAGGGGGAGTTCCTGGCCCATCACCACCCCATGGACTCTCCCCACTTTCCCACAAACTCCACAAATGTTAACCATTTTTATGTGCTAGGAAAACATTGGCATGGTTTGTTCTAATTTTCTATTATTAGTATCCTCTGGAAACACATTTTCTTTATCCTTTCCTGTTCTCCATAGCCCTCTTCCCCCCACCTTCACCCCCCAGCACAGTACCTTTCATGTAGTGGGTGCTCAGTCAGTATTGTTCAAATGAATTAATCTAATCCAGACCTTCTTTTTGCAGGTAGAAAAGCCAAGCAATTGGGAATTGAAGGATTTAGTAACTATGGCTCTGCTTTTCATTACTGGTAGAGTGGGATTTAGAAGAAAATGGACCTCCTTAAACATTCTCTAGCCATCCCTAGGTTAGTGTGGCTCTGCTCTTGAGTGTATCAAGTGTCTTCCATGGAACAGAAGTCGACCCACTGATAACAGCAATAATGGAATCAGATACACTTTGGCCAGAGTTGGCAGGGCTTAGGCTATCATATGTTTATCATACTTCCTGGGCTTAGGATCCACACATCTACAAAACTTCCTGTAATTTTCCTTATAGTTCCATTTTAGCCTCCACCATGCTTTTTTTTCCCTGAATTAAAAAGCAAGTGTTTGTTTTGTATAAAAAAAATTACAGAATACTGATCACAGAAACAGTTTGCGAGTTGCACTGAGTAATTATTGTTCATATACTGTAATATTATTTTACATTTATCTGTTCTACTCCAGCTCTTTTTTGGCTACTATTTGCATGGAATACCTTTTTCCAACTTTTCATTTTTAACCTGGTTGTGTCCTTACATCTGAGGTGGGTCTCTTGTAGACAACATATAGACAGACAGCTCATATTTTTTTATCCATTCTATCAGTCTATACTTCTGATTCGGGAGTTCCAGCCATTAACATTCAATGTTATTACTGTAAAGGCATTACTTCATTTTGTCCTTCAGCTTTCTGTTGTCTTGTTGTTCTATTGTCTGTCTTCTTACCCTTTAGTTTACCCTTCTAATAATCTTCATTTCTACACTTTTCTCCTAGTCTCTCACCCTTGTTTTTTTTTTTCCTTTCAGGCTGCAGCACATCCTTTAGTATCTCTTGTAATTCTGGTCTTTCGGTAACATATTTTATCAGTTTTTGTTTGTCTGTAAAGACTTTGAACTCACCCTCATTTTTGAAGGACAGCTTTGCTGGATGCAGAATTCTTGGCTGGCAGTTTTTCTCTTTCAGTACCTTAACTACATCATACCACTTCTTCTCGCCTCCATGGTTTCTGATGAGAGGTCCACACTTAATCTTATCAAGCTTCTCTTGTATGTTTTGCTTTGCTTTTTCTCTTGCTGCTTTCAGAATCCTCTCTTTATCTCTGTTATTTGTCATTCTTAATAGTATGTGTCTTGGGGTAGGTCTATTTGGATTTATTCTGTTTGGGGTACGTTGTCCTTGGATATTGATATTTTATGTCCTTCATAAGTGTTGGGAAGTTTTCTGTCATTGTTTCCTCAAATATTCTTTCTGCCCCTTTTCCATTCTGTTCTCCTTCTGGAACACCAATAATGTGAATGTTTGTGCGTTTCTCATTGTCATTCAATTCCCTGAGACTCTCTTCCATATTTTCCAATATTTTCTCTTTCTTTTCTCCTGTCTTTTACAGTTCAGATATCCTGTGTTTAAAATAACTAATTCTGTCTTCAAGCAATTCAAATATGCTCTAATGTGCCTCTGATGTATTTTTAATCTCATCCATCATGTCTTTCATTCCTGTAAGGAACTTTTCTTTGCAGACTTTCAAGTTGTTCTTTATGCTCACCCAGTGTCTTCTTAATAGCCTTTATTTCTTTAGCCATATTTTCTTTAAATTCTTTGAAGTGATTTAGGAGAGTTGTGTGATAATCACTGACTAATTGTATTAAATCCTATATCTCTTCAGGATATTTCCTTTATTCTTTTGGCTGGGCCATCTCTTCCTGTTTCCTAGTATGACTTGTAATTTTTTTGCTGATGTCTAGGCATCTGAATATGTTGGTGAATTTACTGCGATGGCTAATTTCTCTCTCTTGCCTATTTTTTTACAGCTCTTCTTTGATATTTGATTCAACTTATTCTCAGTCTTTAAAATTGCCCAGCCTAAGTTTTCAAAATCAGAACAGGGACTCACTAGTGGGGCACAGATTTTCTCCCAGTGGTTGAATACAGAGCAGTTTTTGTCCATGCAATTTCCAGACCAGCCAGCAGATGGCGCTAGTCAGCGCACCTTTCCACAATGTTGTTTGAGTCTGGGCTTTCCTGTGTTCCTGCGTTGAATCTCCAGATTAGAGGTTCAAAGTGGGCTCTGCTGGCCAAATTCACTGAAAAAAATCACCCCAACCTCCCCTCCCTGTCCCCTTGAAACAGATGACGGGGAGGAATATGTGTGTCCCCCTCTCAATTGGCTTCAGTGAGCCAGAGGTTTTACCCCAGCTTAATATTTTGAGGGTGGGGGAGGAGAGCCCTTCCCAGCTGCCACGAGGGCTTGGTAACCCATGTTTGTCCTCTCAGCTTCTTTTTCTCTCTGTCCCTCACCCTCCTGGGAGTTGTGTCGCACTGTCCTGGTCTGCTGACCCCCAAAGCAGGTGCCTCAGACAACTTTTGGCTCTTTCTCCACTGTTTTTGTGAGAGCATTCAGCTCTGCCTGTTAGTTCATCGCCATCTTCCCACAATCTTCTCTCCACCGTGCCTTTTTGAATAATCTTGACCGAAAGGAAACAGTTGGGTTCCTGGGGCTCCTTGAGGAACTACACATACCATTGACCATTCTTATTGTGAATGTGGCAATAAGAATTACTTCTCATTACATTGGGTTTTTTTGCTTTACACTGTGTTTGTTTACAAGATGGGTTGAATATCCGAATATATGGGTCTGTACAAAGATGCCAGTGGCGTTCATACTTAGCTTTGTTTTTCTTTCAGCTCAAATTGCAGGAGCTAAGAGATTGATATACACTATCTTTTTGTCATTTTGTATGACCTTTGTATTACACCTTGAGTGCTAAAGAGACTTGGGGGAGAGGAAGAATAGGAATTTGTGTCTTAGAAATAAATTTTAATTAAAATAAATATCCTTGTATTAAGTAATAGGTGCTTGTTTGTTATGTATGTTTTAAAATTAATATTTATTTATCTGGAGCCTTCTCCTGAAGCTTATGTAAGTAGCACTTTTAACTAATCTGTCAGTTTATTACAACTTTAGCTTATTATCTGGTAAGTAAAAATGAAGACCCTCAGTGGAGATGTGGTCGACTGAGTGTCATTACTGACCTAGGGAATGTATAGTTATTAGATTATACCCTAATTTAGCTGCCCTTGAGACTAAGGTATTAATGTTCTATCTCAGAAGGTACCATTGGCTCGCCTGTACTATCTGTAGATTATTTTGAGGTCCATGGTTAAAATCACAGTGGACATGCCAGTAACAGAAAGTCATTTCTCTTCTGACTTCTTGTTCAACACACGGTAGATTTGAAAGTAAGAGTTCTTTGTGTCCATTCCCACCCAGGCTAGGCATGAGAAGTCACAGTTCAGGGCCTGTCACCTGCTGGGGTAATAACAGTGAGAGAGAGATGGCAGTCCCTTGCCTCTTGCCACTCCTTGATGAGAGAGCCAGCCCTGAAGTAGAGCACTGGACATAGGACCAGGATCTGACGACGGACTCCGAGGGGCAACGTGGAGCCTAGAAATGAGGCTGAGGCAGAGTCGGGAGCAGAGGCCTTCCCTCTGAGGCCCTCTAAGAATGGGGGCAATGCCTTCCTTTGAGCCAGGAGTGTTGCCCCTGTGTCCTGCACCCCTTGTGGGCCTGGAAAGAGTGTCTTCTTTGCCACAGCCTATTCAGCATACTCACATTTATTCCCCATTCCTATTAAGCCTGCCTCAGGCTTAGCCTGTACAGTATCCATGACAAATGAGTCTCATCTGAAAAACGAATGAGTGTTTCTCAGTAAATATTGAAATACAGCCTTAGATAAAAGGAATGTGGGACTGATAAATATGTTCCTCCGTGGAAGCGAAGCCTCTCCAGAGAGATGAGGTAGGATTGTGTGTAACCAGGAGGGCTTCGGTGTCAGAGGCCTGTGGGATCATAGCAACATGGTGAGTTCATCAAGTCCAGAATGAGAGAGAAAGCAGTGTAAGGCAAGGAGGCACTCAAGGGGGTTGGTGCTAAGGCTAGAGTATTACCTGATAGTTCTGTGGGGCAGGGCGAGAGGGTCCCCCTCCTGTTGCTCACTCAGCTCTTCTTACCCAGGGACTGTCGTTATAGGGCTGCCTCTTGCAACAGCTTCTCAAAGGCAGTCCTAATCCAGTCACTAGAAAGCCTTTTCCTTCCAGGTTCTCATCCCTCTGTCCTGTCAGTGTCCTTTGGAAAGCTCTAGGTAATTGGAGTTCCTCTTTCTGATGGGAAAGCTGGTTTCTACGTCTGCTCCACCCACCACCCTTTAAGCCTCTCAAAGGTACCTGGGCTTTGTGGCCCATCGGACCTAAAACAAGGGCTGTGTGGAGTTGCCGGGTTGGCACATGTTTGGCGAGTGAGGGAATGGTGACCCTACCCACAGCCCTGGAACTGGGGAAGAAAACTGAAAGGGAATCAACACTTGGACTTGTTTGAGTGCCTTGTTCAGTTCTTTTGCATTTGTTCGTATTTAATTCTCACCACTACTGTACAGGGTAAGTATTGTGATCATTTTTCTAGAAGAAGCTGAGGTGGAGTTTGCTTCCCCACTCCAGCTCTACCTGTCAGACTCCCCTTTCCCTGCCCCACCCCACCCTTTCAATGACTTTTCACCAGGAAGACTTTTACCAGCCTCTGAGCTGGAATTACTCACCCTTCCCTGGGTTCCCACAGACTTCCTTTATCACCTCTATTAGGACATGTATCACCCACAGTCTTGTCCTTTGTGTGTACTTGTGTTCCTCAGGGTTCTTAATTCAACCCGGGAACCCCTCTCAGCTAGGTGCTGGATTTTGTATACATGCACATGCAACTTTTTCTGGAAAGGATTTGTGGCATTCTCCACCTGTCAAAGGGGTCGGCCATCCTAGTGATGTTAGGAAGTAGCACGTTAAGAGATTCATTCCACAGTCACTGAACATGTGTTTT
>PVKH010002770.1:0-26549 GCA_004027955.1 Chaetophractus vellerosus
ATTGACAAATCGCACTCCTTGGTACTTACCCAAAGGAGTTGAAAACCTATGTACACGCAAGAAACCGCACGTGGACATTTACAGCACCTTTATATAATTGCCAATAATTGGAGGCAAGCAAGACCTCCTTCCATTGGTAAATGATAAACTGTGATACATCCATGCGATGGAATGTTATTCATTGATTGAAGAATTGAGCTGTCTCAAGCCGTGAAAAGACGCGTGTTCTAGTTTGCTAAAAGCTGCCGAAAGCAATTTTCCAGAACTGGGTTAGCTTTTTCAATGGGTATTTGCTTGTAAGCTTACGGTTCTGAGGCCATGAAAGTGTCCAAATCAAGGCATGGTCAGGCAACGCTTTCTCCCAGACTAACGGCACATGGATCTGCTGGGCTCTCCCTTCCCTTCCCGTTTTCGTTACTTCAGCTTCTGGCTTCCTCTCTCCCAGGTCCCATTGGTTTCAGCTCTTTGCTCTCTCGGCTTTCTCTCTCTGCTCCTGTGGCTTTTCCTATGTGTGTCTGTGGCTTTCTGTCTCTCTCTCTCCATAGTCATCCTGTTTATAAAGGACTCCAGAAGAGGATTAAGACCCACCCTGGGTCACGCCTTACTGAACTAATCTGCTCTAAATTTCCCACCTACAATGGGTTTGCACCCACAGGAGTGGATTAGCTCTGAGGACATGAGTTTCTGGGGTCCTAAAAAGCCTCAAACAATCACAACGTGTAGGTACATTAAATGCATAGTGCTAAGCGAAAGAAGTCAGTCTAAAAAGGCTTGCATACTGTATGATGCCAACCATACGACATTCTGGAAAAGGCAAAACTATAGAGACAGTGCAAAGATGAGTGGGCACCATCGGTTTAGGGCAAGGAGGAGATGGACACAGAAGTGGAGCATGGGGGATTGTTAGGGCAGTGAAACTATTCTGTTTGAAACTGTATCAGTGGATGCATAACATGCATTTGCCAAAATCCATAGACATGACAACACAAAGAGTGAACCATAATATAAGCTCTAGGCTTTATCTTCTAAAAATGTATCATATTTGGTTCATCAATTGTAATAAACGGACCACTCTAATACGAAGTGTTAATAATAGGGTACGCTATGTGTGTGTGGGGGGATATATGGGAACTCTGTACTTTCTGTGCAATTTTTCCATAAACCTACAACTGCTCTAAAAATATAGTTTGTTATTTTTTTAATGATGACTGAAGAACCGATAAATCAAACAATTTATTTCCAAAGATTACTTGATGAAATGGTAAAGAACCATGAGGAGAACTTATTTTCTGACATCATTAAGTAATCCAATTGATAGGAACATAACTACCTTTAGGTTAATGTGAAAATACAGTTCATTTACTTGTGCAGGACCTTTTCCGAAAGCCCCAAAGGATTCCACAGATTTAATCTCGTTACTCTCCCCAGCACGTGCAGGAACTGCTTGACAGCCGTGGGCCATGGTTTATAGATTACAGAAACCAGGGGGAGACACAGAGTGCCTCACCTCAGGCCACAGAATCGATTTCTTCCCTGGCAGAGACAACTCTTACTTTGGAACATTGTCTGAACATAGCCGTGCTCACCCAGCTTGGGGGATCGTTGCTCGCCAAATGCTACCATAGGCCATTGGCATTTAGTAAGAATTCTTTCCCTGATAGGGACAAAGAGAGACAACTCAATTCAGGAATGCAGAAACAGACTGGGCATTCTTTCCTTGGGGCATTTTGCCACGACTGGCAATTCTTTTAGTTACTGAACTATTTTAGGAATTCAATTTGTTTGGGTGAAGGGAAAGCACATTTTCTGGGTAATCTAGCCATTCATTATGGGAGAAAAATCCCATTCAAGTTTCTGGCTTTAAAAGAGACAGTCAAAAACGAACAACAAAATAGTGCAGTTGGGTTCAAATGTTGAAGGTAATGAAGTTTATGAAAAGGATCGCAAATATTTCGCCAAAGTTGCTGTAAGGTGATAAAGCACCTACTCCACAGACTCACATTGAATTTTTTTTTTCACTGGTGTTTTTTGTTACCCGGTTGCAATCCATACCCTAGCTGAGACAGACACAACACGCCAGGGTTGTAGAACATGCTTTGCAGGTAAACCTGTAGAAAACATCCACACCCTTTTGTCATACCTAGGGGGCCTCACTTTTCTCTGCCTATTGAATTCCAACCCCTCCCCTTTAAGAATTCATCACATATATTACTGATGTTTATTTAAGGAATCTTGCATTGTTTTGAACAAAACTTCCTGTGCTGATGTTTTGGTTCTGTGACAAATAAGTAATGGATTTGCAAAAAGCACACATTCTGCTTTATGTCTGGAGATAGAGTTAGCCTAGAAATAGCACATAATTGATGATTTCTAATTTAAAATTTTCTTAGATTTCTTTGCAGAGACAGAGTTTTATTTAACTTAATTTAAGGGAAGGGGAAAAAAAGCTAAAGTCCATCCATCTTTACCTCCGGAATACTATAACTCAGTTGTTGAATGTGCTTCTGGTTTGAAAAATAGTCAAGTCCACTGCTGCTAATGTAGGCACAGTGTGGTTTAAAATTAAACTTCTCCCTGCCGGGTCAAATCCTTTCCCCTTTGAAAGGTCCAGCAACAGCAGCTGCGGATTGGTGTGGTGTTTGCCAATAATTTCCCAATGGATCAGCACACATTGCCTGATGATGTACCCTTCAGAAAATGAGGCAGAAACATGAGTTACCGGATGGTTAGTTGAGTGAGAGCTGTTTCTTTGGGCTTAAGGATAAGAATCCTGAAAAACCAGGGAGAGGAAAGGCTACGCTGAAAGTGAAGGCAGATGGAGCCAATGCAGAGATCTTTTCAGGTCATGACGGGGGAAACTTAAACTTGAAAACAAATTCCCCATGTAGCAGCATCACTGGCAGCACTTGGAAATGGTGAGAATGGCCCTGGCCATTTTTTTAAAAGCTCGGCAGGTGATTCTGATGTGCTAGCCGTTAAGAGCCACTGAGTAAACAAAGGGTGTAGACATAGGTGTCCTGAGTTCTAATTGTAGAAAAACCTGAAAATCATTTAATCAGTCTCAGTATCCACAAAGAGATAGAATAACACTGTAGTAATTAACAGAAACCTACTAAATCCAAGTGAAATGAGGAATACATTTGCAAATGTGGCAAATGGTTGTGTTGTTATCACAAACTTCTTCACTGCTGTGGGACTGAGATGCAAAGGATTAGCTTTATAAAATAATTGCTAAAGGGGAAAAAGGGCGGGAAAGGTAGTTTCCTCCTCTTGATCTTAACCAATCTATCAATTATGAAATTTGCTTCATTTTAGCATTCTTGCTCCAGAAGTGTTCTCAAGCTAAATTAGTGATACAATTATATTTATCAATAAAAATGGCATGTTTCTTCTGACTGATATATGATATTCAGCTATACAGAATTTGGAAAATCTATAGAATTGAAGCAATCAAAATGTTTCAAATGAGTATCACAAGCCCTTCTCTAGTGAAGGTTCTTGATATATGCGTGATTTTAGATAATGTCTAAGAAACCGGCAATGTAAAAAATGAAAAAAAAAACAACAGAAAAAGGAATTATGTAACTGTAGTTTATTTTCAGTTATAATAGAGAGGCACAGAAGCAATGATTCTCTAAAGAAATAGACAAATAAAAAATCACTGAGATCCATTAACCTGGCATGCTATTTACATTTAATTCTATTTTGCTTGTCCAGTAAAGCATAATTGTATTCATTACGTTTGTTTTCAGTATTTGGGGATGCCAGCTAACAATTTGGGGGAAGCCATTTCAGAAGTTATATATGCTTCTCTATAAATAAATCAAATGGCTCATCTTTGTTTAAAGTCCCTAATTTAATTGCCGGCTAATCCTGCAATACACCTGTTTCTATGTAATATCAGCAAATGTAAATATGTACAACTGTTTATTTATATATATGCAGATAACAAGTTCATATCTCTGTACAAAATACATGCATTAAAAAGATGGGATCATTTCATACTTATTGCAATTTGTGTTTAGTTCACAAACAATATAGCACCGGAATTACATGTTAATGCTTTCAGATCTCATTCTGTGTGGGTTCAGCTTGAGATAAACAGACAAATTAAAACAAAGAAAATTCTTTCAAAGGAGATACTTGTAAAAGTATCCCAGATAATTGAAAATTAACTCTATCAGTCAGAAAAGTCCACGTGAATTTTTAAAATAAAGGAATAAAATAGATGTAGGCCCTTTTGCCCCTCCAGTCTGCTTCTTACAGGGTCAGCTTCCTCACGGCCGTAAGACATTTACCGACAACAACCGAGTTTCCTCATCTACATCTTGATGGGAGAGAGTGAAGGACCTCTGTTTCCCAGGAGCCCCATCCAGGAAATCTCTTTTCTGACCATTTGGTGAGGGTAGACCAGTGGCTGGAGCGAGCCCTGGCAAGTGAGATGGAATGACCTTAGTCTGCCATGATCTGGGATGAGCTAGAGGAGCCAACCACAATAGGGTGGCGCTTTGAACTCCTATGCTGACTCTGACCTCTCTTTCCTGTAGAAGAGCTTAGCATGCTATAATTTAACCTCCTTGCATCCATGGCTTCGCAAGTGGGGAGGGGATGGAAATGTGACAAGATTTGTTGCAGAGAAGATTGGGATGCAGAGATTTTTCCCAAAGCAATTTCATGATGGACCTGAAACAGAACTTAACCCAGGTACTTATAATGTCTGATCCAAGGATTTATCCTTGTTGGATTTTGTTTTGTTGATAGCCACTGCTATATATAGATGACGCTAGTGCCTGGTTTCACCCCAGCACTTTCTCTGACCATAATGGAATGAAGCTGGAAATCAATAGCAGGCAGAGAACTGGAAAATTCACAAATATGTAGAAGTTAAACAAACACTTTTAAAAAATCAGTGGGTCAAAGAAGAAATTTCAAGGGAAATCAGTAAATATCTTGAGATGAATAAAAAGGAGACCAAATGTATCAAATGTATGGGATGCGGCAAAGGCAATACTGAGAGGGAAATTTATAGCCCTACATTACAAAAGAGAAAAGAGCTAAAATCAAAGACCTAATTGCATTCTACAGATGCCACAGAAATAAAAAGGATAATAAAGGATACTATGAACAGCTGTATGACAACAAATTAGACAACTTAGATGAAATAATGGATGACAAGTAGAACTATTTTAATAATCTTTCATCAATTGTAGCAAAGGTAACTACTGTTTAAAAAAACAGTATGTTTATAAAAAGTGGTATCATCAATCGTAACAAATTTAAGGTGTTAGTGATGGGGTAGTGTATGGAAATCCTGTATTTATTCATGATTGTTTTGTAAACTCACAACTTTTCTAGTAAAAAAAAAATAATTAAATTGAAAACATCTTTCAACAAGTGAAGATCATTCAGAAATAATATATACCACAATCAAAATAGTAATAAAATTTATATGGCAGATGATAGTAGATGTTGATATAGATTATCTTACTTATTTCTGAAAATAACACTGCAGAAGACAGAGTGTGGACTCTTTATATTTATTACCTGTCTGTCCATCCATCCAACCATCCATCATTCATCTATCTCATCGATCTTATCTACTTACCCATCCATGACCTATCTACATATCCATCCATCCTCCCATCCATCTTATTCATCTATTGATTGATCAATCTATCAACCTATCAATCTATCCATATACCATCTATGTATCATCTTATTCCAAATCTTGGGCTCCACACAATGTACTTTTACTCTGAAAACGATATTATCATAGTGCTTGGAATATGGTTCTCAATAGTTTAGCAGGACTTATTACTCTCAAGAGTGTGAGAAAAGTGAAGAACTTATCCAAAACTTCATAATTAATAGGTAAAAGTATGAGCTTTTTTTTTTCTCGTCTGGGCATTGTTTGCTCGTTGTTTTTACTTGTTGTCTGCTCATTGGTTTTTCTTACTTTCTGCTTGTTGTTTTTGTTCAATGTCTGCTCGTTGTTTGTTGTCTTTAGGAGGCACCAGGAACCAAACCTGAGACCTCCCATGTGGGAGGTGGGAGCTCAACTGCTCGAACCACTTTCACTCCCCCCAGAAGAGCTTTGAGTTCTAACTTCCAGTATAGTGTATTTTCAATACACAATTTTTCTTTACCAATTTGAATTTTTAGAGTTAAGAAAATAATTTTCTTTTTTGAGTTTCAAGAAAATTCAAAGAATCATCTTAGAGTCCTCATCTTAATTTGTTCCCAGGCCAGAATCTCTCCTATTTGAAAGAGAAAGAAAAAGAGAGTCAGAGAAGGAGAAAGAGCTTGCACCACTTATACATATATATAAAACACCATTTGTTCTGTAACTTAGTGGGGCAGGGAAATCACAGAATTTCTATTCCATGCACTTGAGAAATAGTATGCCATTCAAAGAAGACCTGTGAGTACCAATATGTTTAAAGCTCTGATTCTTCTAAACCTAATTTTACAAACTTTTTCTCCACTCACTTTCTCTAACTCCTGCAGAGTTTTCTTCTGAAAGATTATGTAAGTCAAGAGGGCTCAATGGCTCTTTGTGCCAACTTTTTCTTCTTAGTGTCACTTACATTGACCCTTTCTTTCCTAGTGAAGTTGAAAATAGCTAAGCCTTTTTTGATGCAGAAAAAAAGATATTTTAAGTAGTTCGGAGAAGTGGAACATGGTTATGCAATGAATGGAATTGATTTTTTTCTCTGCCAGACCTACAATACAGTACTTGGTAATAAAAGTGAAATAACTTCATATTTTACATCTTTAGTATGTAACTACTCTGTGAAAGGGAATTATAATGCTTCTTTTGTGGTGTGAATGACTGAACATCCTAAAACAAAAATAATAATCACTCTTCACTGGAAAAACTGTAGTTTTATTTTTTTCCCCTGAGGGAAGCTTTCTCCCTAAACCATATTCTTGATTTTGAATTAACAACTCAACATCATCATGGTTGATAACAATTATTTATTTAGACTTACCCATGGAGGGAAAAATGTGACTGGACTTATGGGGAAAGAAAACCATCTAAAGAATCTGGATCTTATTTAAAAGCATGAAGCTAAAGCTAAGAGGGCGAGGAAATTTTTGTCTTGTCCCTTACCCTAATTTGTGTAGTGTTAATTTTATGTTCCTATTTAGCCTGTTGTTAGGTGAGATTTCTTTTTTAATGAGAATAAGAGAAAATAATGTCTGTCTGATTGATTTCACAAGGGTCCTTTGAGTTTGAAATGAGTGAAAATGAAAACACTTTGCAAAAATCCCAAGCTATAGGCACACATTGTATTGTACTCTGAAAACCCAGTTATTTCTGCTGCAGCTGACACCTTTGATCCCGGGTCACTTGAAAGCCCTCCAGCATCCTGGCATTTGTGCATGTCCCTCTAGCCCCCATCATTTAGGCTGATTCGGGACACTATATTTCTCCAAGTGTAGTGTCATGGCCAGCAGCACGGCACCCCTGGGAGCCTGCTAGAAATGCAGACTCCCAGGCCCCCCACAGGCAGCCCAGATCAGGATCTGCATTGCCTCAAAATCCCCAGGCGATTCAATGGGCACTGCAGTTTGAGAAACTGACAGTTTAATGAATTTATCAGTTTCCTTTCTGCTGCAAGGACCTCAAGCATGTTTCATTTCTAACCCTTTCACGATCTTCCACAATCACCTGGCACGTTTGGGGGCAGAGCTCAGAGCAGCATGTTCCACTCTTAACTAGCTCGTGTCCAGCTGTACTCCGTGGGCCCTTTCCAGATTGTTCAGCCCCATCTGAACGTGGGGCCTTCACACCTGGCGTTCACAGGCACTGACCCAGACGCTGCCAGTGGGAACAAGGACAAGCTATCAGCTGCAATCTTTCTGCACTGGACACCTCTGCAAACTCCCCAGAGTCAGGGAACTGGGGGTTTTCTCAGAACTATAGGTCGCTCTCTGTGATACGTCACTCTTCCTGACACATCTTTAAAGGCAGTTCCTGGGGCACCTGGGTTTCAAAGAGAGAAAGTTTATTTGGTTGTGCAAACAATGGAGCACAGTGGCCTCATGGCCCAAAACTGCCTCCCTGGTCAGCAGAAATTCTAATCTTTTATAACATCAGGTTGGCAATGGATACTTGTGGTAGAACTGAACACAGGTGCCTTCATTCATAAACATTAAGGGGCCAAACAGGACAGACAGGGGTAGAGTAGAAAACCAAGGTCAGTCACAAGGATTTGGGATGGGGGTACAGAGAACAAAGGTCAGTTACAAGTCTTTCGTATGGATATTAAGCAGAGGTAGCTACAGTGGTTACCATCCCAATAGTAAGTACACACAAGAGTGAGTTCAATCTAGAACTACCAACACTATAGAACGCACACGCCAGGGTGAGGTTAAGTGTAGAGTAAACATAAACGGGTGGGACTACTCTCTCCAGCTTCAGGAATTTCAGGTATTCACCATTTGCTACTTTATAACACGAAGGCACCTATATAATGATTTAGTAATCATAAATATTTGTTAATTCTTTACCCTCAGCTACATCTTCACACAGCTGCTCCTTTAGGTGAAGTTTAAACCAGACCATAAGGAATAGAGAGCTGGGTCCAGTAAAAAACGGCTCCCGAACTTGATTTGAGGAGACAGTGAGATAGAGCTGCCCGTGGGGCAGTGACGCTTTAGGCACTGGCAGTAGGCAGAGAATGATGGTGACTTCTGACTGGGTCAGACGCAGTGGGACACGTCTGGGATTTTGTCATCAGAAGAAAGGGGGCCCAGCGCTAACCTTTTCCAGCTGTGGGAGTGGGAATGGGTTCTTCTCCTCTCTCTGTAGCTCTTAGTTTCCTCATCAGTACAATGGGCATTAGCTGTGCAGCCTTATAAAATAAACAATGCGTGTTGGGGGAGGGGGAGGTTTTATGCGTCCTAATAATGATGAGGACTTTATTTCTATTTTAAAATCAGTGCCGATATACCACACCAGCCAACCACAGGAAGCTGTGTCGAAGGCCCCGTGGCTGCCCTGACGGTTAGCCAGAGGGGCGTCCAGGCCAGGAGGGCAGACAGCGAGCCCTTGAGCCCTGCTCTGCTGTGCTGGTGGCCCCCGGTGCATCCACCCCTGTTTGCTCAGAACCTTTCCAAGTGTCTCCACCAATACCTGATTCCCCTTCTCAACCAGCGCCAGGTGTCCGGAATCCAGAATGCTCTACGTCACGGGAAACCCCATCTGAGCCGTGCTCATGAATGCAGATTTCTGAAGCAATAACACCCAGGAGAGCAGCAGGCTGGCGATGTTGGCTGTCGTCTGTTTTAGAGGGTCTCTTTCCAAGTGCATGGCTGCTGAGTGCTGCAGACACTGAAAAAGGTCATGCGGTGATAAGAGCACTGCACCTGTCTCCTACAGTCCCACAGGGGCCAAATACACTGATAGACGCGAGGTGCTCACTGCTGTGTCTTTCAGAGAGGGTGCCGAAACAAACAGGTGTACTTTGGGGACTTCCTCATAACCGCTTCTAAAATTGCACACCCTCCCCAACCAATCGCCCCTTCTTAACATGCCATCTCTTTCATTTGTTGTCTTCTTTTTTGTTTTTCTGTTTCTGTTTTTGTTATATATCCCCCCCTTTCTGCTTGCTCTTGCTGTGTTCATTTTTGCGTTCTGTGTCTGCTCTGTCTCCCCCCGTTGCGGCGATGCGCCGAGTCAGCTCACCGCGCAGGCGGCTTGCCCCGCTCGCGGGCGGCTCCGCTCTGCTTGTGGGCGGCTCTGCTCTGTTCGTGGGCGACTTGCCCTGCCCGTGGTGGCTTTTTGCCCTGCCTGTGGTGGCTCTGCCCCGCCCACAGCGGTTTGCCCTCTCAAGGAGGTCTGTCTGCATGGAGAGGCCCCAGGTGAACTGGCTCCCTATCCACTAGGCTACGGCCGGCCCCCTTCTTTTTGTTTTTGTATTGCATTTTCTCCCTCAAACTAAAATGCAAACTCCTTTAGGGCAAAGATTTTTGTTTGTTTTCTTACCAGCTTGTGTTTCAAATGACTTAAATTGGATTTTAACTTGGGGTCCTGGCGGAGGCCAGGTGTGACACAGTTGGAAACTGAGGCATTGTGCCTGGGAAAAAAATACGTTGATCCGCACGGGTCCAGAGGGGCTGCCGCCAGGGGTTGAGGGGCGCTCCATCAGCTCGGGGGGAGCAGAGCTGGGGGGAGCAGAGCGCGAGGGACCGTGGGCTTCTGCCTTTACTGCGGTCCAGGGGAGGAGGCCAGCAGGCTTGGGAGTCCGTATTGGTTAGTTTAAAGCCAACACGTGTGAAGAGGGAGAGGGGCTGGGGGTCCGAGGGCACTGGGCGGGGTGAGCTTATCGTGTGGGCCCAGCTGTGGCTTTGGTGGTGCGGGCGGTGGCCGCGGAGGCAGGTTTGATGCCCCAGGGCTGGAAGCTGCTTGTACTTAACACCGTTTGCCAGCGTTGAGGCAAATGGCTAAACCAAAGCAAGATGGAAGCCGAGGGAGCACAGAAAAGATTTTGGTAGTTACCACAAGCTGCACATCTAACGTCCCAGAGGCTTGCGCAGCCTAGCTGTTCAGTTTGTTAAATGACTGGCTACAGAGTGACCTGTCAGATGCAGGAATGAATACGTGAATAAGAAAACGGACGCCAAGATGCTGAGGGCTAAGCTTCAGCCTTTCTCGCCAGCTAATTGAGGAAAAATATTACTCTCTGGTTTTAAAGAAAGATTTTTATTGCATTGGGGCAAAGCATTGAGAAAAATCACACGTGTGACAGAAAGTAGGGAAAAACACATTTTGCACGATCTGTTTAGGTGCATGTACGTGATTTCCTACCGACCGCCGAGTCATTACGATAGTGATATTTTCCAAACGCTATTCCTTCTAAGGACATTTTTATAATACCAGTAGGAATTTGGCATACAACTGTGGTTTTGAAATTTCCCTCCCTGGTTGTATTTTCAGACTATTCTGTGAAATATTGAGTTCTACATATAGTTATATGTTTTTTGCTGTTTTGCCCCAAGTATGTGCCTGCATTTCTGCAAAGAGATGGCCTGTTACAAGGGAGCCCTGCAGATTCTGGGGCTGCAAATTTAATGGGCGGTAGATTAACCAAATATCCTTATATACTATGTTGACAGCACCCCGACAACTGACAACTGTGCTGTCATCAATCTCGAAAAGCCTGTTAATGTTAGAATTCAGGTGAAGGAAAAGAGTTGATAAGTGTTGTGCTCCCCTCCCACCTTTTCTTTTTTCAATTCAAGGCAAAATAAGAAATCTTGAGGTTTCAGTTCCACGCGTTCTGAAAATCGTAACCCTGTGTAACGACAACCCACATTAGGATATATTAATAGAATATTTCCATCACTCCAGGGAGTTGCTTAACGGTTCACGGCCAATCCGCACGCCCTGTAAACACTCGGAGCTCTGATTATCACCACTGATGAATTTTACCCACTTTTGAATTTAATATAAATGGAACCCTGGGGTATTCTCATTTGTGTGCTTTTTGTTTGTTTAAAAGAATGATTTTGAGCATCATCCGTGTTTCTATTCTATTATGTGAATACAACAAATTTTGTTGATGCAGCCTCCTCTTGGCGCACATTTTCATTATTTCTTGTTATAAGTTAGTATGAATAGAGCGGCTAAGAATAATCCTTCACAAGAGTTTTTATGGACATTTTTCTTGAAGGTGAATTCCTGGGCCATTAGGTAAGTGTGTGTTTAAATGTTTAAGAAATTGCCAGACAATATCCCAAAGTTGTTTTAGCATTTCACACTTTGGTCAGTAATGTATAAGATGTCTAGCTGCTCCACATCCTTGCCAAAAATTATGGTGTCATCAGTTTCTTTTATTTCTTTTTTTTAAATTTGGGCATTCTAATAATATTCTTTGTCATAAACCCTTCTTTGTTTGATATCCTGTGTTTCAGTTTGCTAAAGGTTGCAAAGGCAGTATACCAGAAATGAGATGGCTTTTACATGGAGATTTAAAATGCCCCAATCATAACGGCCATCCCGGGGAATGGAGAGAGCCTGCAGCTGCAGGCAGGATATCCTCTTCCATTGTATCCACGGGATACAAGCCCCCTCTCACTTGGTGGTGGAGGGGACATCACCATCCCAGACTCCTCGGGATTGAGGGAAGAGCTATGGACTAGAGAGGACTTGCTGGTGTCCTGTTATAGACTTCTTGTGATCCATGCAATGGAAGAAATTACAAAATTTTGTGCGGAAAAAAAACACATATAAAAACAAAAACATGCAAACAAACAAAAATAAAATAAAATGCCCCAGTCGTGGTGTCAGATGAAGCTCTGTCCCCGAAGACAGGGCTTGGTTGATCTTGGCCTCCTCTGCACGTGGTGGCTGCCAGTCTCTGCGCTCTCCTACGAGCTCCGCTGCTTTCAGCCCTGCTGCTCCGTGGGTGGCTTTCTCCCTCGGCTTTTGTAGGGTAGTCTGTTCCGGTGTCTCTTTTCTCTCTCTCTTCCTCCCATTTATAAAGGACCCCGGTAAGAAGATTAAGACCCACCCTGGGTCACGCCTTATTGATGTGATCCAATCAAAGGCCCTTAACTGAAGTGATTTAATCAAAATAACATCCCACCTACAATAGGTTCCCACCCACAGGAGTGGACTAATTCAAGAATGTAATTTTCTGGTGTCCACAAAGTCCTCAAACTACCATGCCATTAGAACCACATCATCTTCCTCAGGCTTGCTGTTTTAAGGAATGTATTTTTCATCATTTTACTTTCAATACATATTTAAGGTGGAAAGGTGATTTCTTCATACCCAGCTTCTGTTTTGTTCTTTTTTTAAAAATCCTTTCTAACAATCTTTGCTGTTTATTTGTAATGTTTAGTCCATTTGCATTTTTTTGGTTACATATCCCCTCCTTTCTGCTTGCTCTTGCTGGGTTCATTTTTGCGTTCTTCTATGTCTGCTTTGTCTCCCCCCGTTGCGGTGATACGCCGAGTCAGCTCACCGCGCAGGCGGCTTGCCCCGCTCGTGGGTGGCTCTGCTCTGTTCGCGGGCAGCTCTGCTCCATTCATGGGCGACTTGCCCTGCCCGTGGCGGCTTTTTGCCCCACCCATGGTGGCTTGCCTTTCTCAAGGCGGTTTGCCTGCTCGAAGAGGTCCCCGGGAACCGAACCTGGGGCCTCCCATGTAGTGAACTGGCGCCCTATCCACTGGGCTACAGCCGGCCCCCCATTTGCATTTTTTAATGTATAGGGAACTGAACTGATTTTTTAAAAAATCATAGCACATTCATAAATGGGAAACACTCAAAGATAATGATGTAGAAGGATGCGTGACTGACATGGAAAACCCTCCAAGGCATATTAAATAGAAGCAACAAGGAAGACAACAACAAACCTAGGACACGGAAGTATATAAGTTATGACTCCCCATTTAAAAAATTTACATTATGGGGGGCGGATGCGGCTCAGCAGTTAAGTGCCTGCTTCCCACACGGGAGGTCCTGGGTTTGGTCCTTAGTGCCTCCTAAAAACAAAATAACAGACAACAAGCAAACAAATGAAAAAAACAATGCAGGGGAGCTGATGTGGCTTACTGGTTGCGTGCCAGCTTCCCACATACAAGGTCCAGGGTTCAATCCCTGGCCCTGGTACATAAAAAAATAAAAATTATATTATGTACACATAAAAATACTTAAAAGATGGCATTGAAATGTTATACTATTTTTTTTCTGGTTGTATAATTATGAGTGATTTTTATTTTCTATCTTTATAAATTTCAGTGCGATTAATTTTTTTAACAAATCAATTTTATTGATACATAGTAATAAAGCATAAATCCATTCAAAGTGTACAATCAATGGTATTTGGTGTAATCAGGTATTTATGCATTCATCCCTTTGTTGTTAGAGCACTTTCATTTTTCCAATAATAATAATAATAAGCAAAAACAAACAAAACTCACCTCTCAATCTATCTGTGCTTCCCCTGCCGTACATAGCTGCTATTCTTTTTCCTCTCTTTAGTATATTCGTATTTACATATTTTTCCCCCAGGATGGCTCCCTTGTCTTTCTGCTCTCTGTGTCTGCCCGTTGTCTCTGCTCATTGTGTCTGCTCGTTGTGTCCACTCATCTTCTTTAGGAGGCACTGGGAGCCAAACCCAGGACTTCCCATGTGGGAGGCAGGCACCCAACTGCTTGAGCCACATCTGCCCCCTTGTATTAACATTTTGTAGAAACAGGCATATATGTAATATCACCTGTATTTGTGTTTTACATGAGGTTTTACTGTGTTTTACAGTGCTACGTTATAATTTTTAGCTTTCTTTCTAGTGATATACATGACCTTAGACTTTTCCTTTCAACTACTGTCATACACATATAATAGCTCTGCTAGTCACAAACACCATGATATGCTTTTACCATTTCTATTCATTTCCAAAGAGTTACAAACAACTAGCCCATTTGCATTTAATGTAAATGTCGATAGGGTTAAGTTTGTATCTACCATTTTGCTATTTGCTATTTGTCTCATCTTTTGTAGTTGTTGTAATGTTCCTCATTCCCTGACTTCTTTTGTTTTTTTTTTAAAGATTTATTTATTTTATTACATATCTCCCCTTCCCCCCGCTGCGGCGACGCGCCGAGAATGGTCACTGCGCAGGCGCGGCTTTCCCCGCTTGTGGGCGGTCTCTGCGTCTGTTCACGGCCGGCGCTTGCTTCAGTTTGCAGGTGGCTGGCTGCGCGACATCCGCGGGCGACCTGCCCTGCCCGTGGCGGCTCTTGCCCTGTCCGTGGCAGCTTCTTGCCCTGCCCACGGCGGCTCCGGCCCGCCCATGGCGGCTTGCCATTCTCAAGGCGGTCTGCCCGCTAGGAGAGGTCCCCGGGAATCGAACCCAGGGCCTCCCATGTGGTATGCCGATGCCCTATCCACTGGGCTATCGAGCCGGCCCCTCCCTGACTTCTTTTGGACCAGTAAATACTTTTTTGGAACTGCATTTTCTCTATTTGTTGTTGAGCTATTTGTTGTTTATATGAACAACGTTTCATATAAAATGTAAACTATGAAATGATGTGATTCCATTTGTTAGTACCCCATTCTTTGTGCTAATTTCTTGGAATTTTTACATTCACAAATGTTATAAACACCACAAAACATTGTGACTTTACATTAGTCCATTGTACTTTAAGTGGACTAAGAAAAAAGGACAATCTTACCTATTTACCATTTCCAGGGCTCTTCATTCATTTCATTAGATCTAAATTTTCATCTGTGTCATTTCTCTCCAACTTAAAGAAGATTCCTTAACTTTATTTTTTCAGTTGAAAGCCTGATGGCGAAAAAGTTTCTCATTTTTCCTTTATTTTAAAATCTCTTTCACTTTCCATTTTGAAGGACATTTTTGCTAGATATAGAATTATGGTTGTTGACAGGGTTGTTTTCTTCCATACTTTTAAAGATGCTGCATTGTTTTCCACCCTGTATTTTTGCTGCTGAGAACTCAATAGACATTCTTATCTTTGTATTTCAATATGTAAGTTATTTTACTTTTGCTTCTTTCAAGACTTTCTCTTTTCTTTTTGGTTTTCATCATTTTGACTCTGATATGCCTAGGTTTAGTTCTCTTTGTATTTATCCACTAAGTCCAGGTTTGAAAACTCTAAGCAGAATAAATGGAAAGAAAACTATATTCAACTCTAATGCCATAAATTTTATATTTAAAAAAATATACATTTTAACCATTGTTTCTTTAATATTTTTTATGCTCCATTATTCTCTCCTTTCTTTCTGTGATTGCAAATACACATATATTGGACTGCCCTCTCTCAGGTCATCGAGGTGAGGCTTTGTCCATTATTTACATGCCTTTTGCTTTTTTCTCTCTGTTCTTCAGATGAGCTTCTATCGATGTCTCTTGAAGTTCACGGACACATTCTTCTGCTGTTTTCAATCTGCTCTTAAGACCAGCCATGAGAATTTATTTTTACAAACTGTACATGATAGTTCTTAAATTTCTAGTTGTTCTTTTTTAAAGCTCTCATTTCTTCAATGGGAATTCACAATGGTTCACTGTTTATAAATCCTTGAAGATACTTATATGATCTGCTTTAAAGTCCTTGTCTGATAATCCCAATAATCCTAATAATTTGGTGTCTGTTTCTATTGACTGCCTTTTTTTGTCATTATGAACCATATTTCCCAATTTCTTCACGTAGCTAGTAATTTTTTTTATTGTACATGAGGCATTATGGAAGGTACATTGTAGAGAGCCTGGATTCTGTGTTCTTCCTTTGAAGACGGTTGATTTGTGTTCGAGCAGGCAGTTAAGTGATAGATAAAATCATCATATTTATTTATATATTAATTGTTATAAAAGATACCAGATGCAATGGATATTCATTTGTGCAAGACATTGTGTAAATGCCCATGTGCAGTTAAAACAGGCTATGTTCTCAAGTTGGTTTAACTGTAGTATGAGATAGAGATCTAATACTAATTTTTCAAATAGTTACCTATTTCAGGACAGTTTATTGAAAGTTCTGTCCATCCATGAATTTAAATTGCCAACACTTTATGTAAGAAATGTCATGTACTGAACACCGGCGTCTCTTTCTCCACTCTCGATTCCTTTTCGATGGTGTATCTGTGTCTGAGTTAGTAACTTATTGCCTCAATGCCTGTACGTTTCTAATGAGTCTCAGTTTCCTGTACAGTGATTTCCCCACAATTATTCACAACTTTACAAAGCAACTGTGTGTCAACTCATTCTTCCATATGAACTTGGAACCATTCTTCCAAATATCTATCAACAGGAAATTTTTCATTAGAATTGAATTAAATTCAAAAGTTTATTTGAGAAGGACATGCTATATTTGAGTCATCCATTTATTTGTCTTTTACCTTGTTCAGAAAGACTTTATATATGATATTCAATTTTAATTATATAATAATAATAGTCTGCTGAGTTTATTTTGAAACACCTTCTGTCTTTTTCTGTCATAGATAATAGAATATTCTTTTCATCCCATTTTGGAAAGTTTTTATTTCTGGTTCCTAGAAAAGGCTTTAAAATATTTATCTTCTGATTTACTACTTTATTTAATTTTTTTCTACCATTACTATTTTTGTCTTGCACTTTCTAAGTGGATAATCATATATTTATATATCACACCAATTAATCTCATGTCTGATAATAATATGTATTACTTCCTTTCCTTTTTTCATTGTTTTTGCCGGAACGTCCAAAATGATGTCAAGCAATAGTGGTAACAATGAATATCTTGTCTTGTTCTTGACTTTTCAGCCCTTTAATTACCTGAGAGATTTTGACATGGACTATAATTAGATCTTACACCTTATTCTTAAAATAGATTGTTAAAAATTTGAACAAGCTAATTAGCTTTTCATGAACTTGAGGAATCGGTTTTTTTTTTAAACAAGTAATCCCCCGTGTGCTTTCGTCAGCATTTTACGTACTTTTGTTCGTGTCTAAATGTATTTAAATTTACGTTCTGTGAAATGACACATCTCAGGGGCCTGATGTGATGAGTGATGGCAAATGTATCTTCTCATGTCACCAACACCCCAATCGAGCTAAAGAGCATTTTCATGATTCTAACAGTCCCTGGTGCTCAATTCCGGTCAATCTGCACTGTCCGTTGTGGGCAACCGCTTTTCTCATTTACGTCATCGTAGGCTAGCTTTGGCTGTTGTTGAACTTTGTGTACAGGGACGACAGTGCCCACATTCCTTCACACATCAGCGTTTCGCTCTTTTTCAGCGCCGAGTCATATCTCAGTGTGTGGATGCATCTCAATTTGTCCAGCCGCCTCCTGACGGGCATTTGGAGTTTTTACAGTTCTTGGTTGTTTTAAATAAAGTTTCTATGAATAGTTTTGTCCAAGTCTTTTTGTGGACATAAAAAAAGAGATCATTTTCTTAGGTAAATACGAGGCATAAATCACAGAGTCAGTACGTTTCACTTTTTAAGGCACCGCTAGCTTCCCAAAATGTTTTGAACTCGTGCATTCCCACCACCAATTTATGAAGGTTTCGGTATGCATCATTGTCATTCTTTTAAATTTTACTTCTCCCAGTTGGTAGGCGGCACCGTCTTTTTGTGATTTCAGTTTGCATTTACCTGATAACTGATGCTGTGGATCACCTTTCCATACACATATTGGTCGTTTGTATATTTTCTTTTCTGAAGTGTCTGAGGCTTCTGCCAACTTTTTAATGGGTTGCTTGTCTTTTTATTATAGATTTCTAGTTTTTTAAAAAAATATCCTGGATACAAGCCATGTATTACGTATAAGCGTTGCAAATATTTTCCTCCCAGGCCTTACCTTGCTTTCATAGTTTACTAATGGATCCTTTCATGAGCAGAGATATTAATTTTAATGGAGTCCAATTTGTCAAAATTTTCTTTTACATATAATTCTTTTTGTGTCCTTTCAAAGAAACCTTTGCTTGGGAGAGCAATTTTAATGTCTCACTATATAGAACACTGACTGAACAGTTTGTAATTAAGGGATGAAGAAAGGTATATATATATACCTTCTAGTTAAGGTAATCATGTAATAAGCAAGTTTGTCTATTATAAAAACACATGTAACCCAACAATATGACCTCAAAATATAGGGAGAAATTAGTATAAAGCAATTGTAGTAGGAATTTTTATTAATAAGTTTTTGATTAAAGAAGTTGTAGGATTACAGAAATATCATGCATAAAATGTATAAAATAGAGTTTCCATATACCACCCTATTATTAACACCTTGCATTAGTGAGGTACATTTCTTATAGTTCATGAAATAGTATTTTATAATTGTACTATTAACTATAACTCATCATGTACAATATGGTTTATTTTGTTGTACAGTCCTATGTTTTTTCTTTTAATTTTTATTCTAGTAACACATATCTGGCCCAAAATCCCAAACCCCCTCCCCCTTTTTTTTTTTTACCACATTCCCATATAAAATTCAGTGCTGTTAATTACATTCACAATGTTGTGCTAACACTGCCGCCATCCATTAGCAAAATTTCTAACATATTTTTCTCAGAAATCAAAGGGATAATAAATCTTCCAAATAATAATGAGAAAGAAATAGAGAATTTTGACCAATACAACTAACAAGGTTGCAGTATGAAAGATACACCAAATTATCTACCCCCTCACCCTCCAAAAAATATAGGTATATTTGAACACAAGATGCACTTACAAAAATTCACCATATCCAGGTGATAAAGGAAAAGTGCCAACATTTTTCAAAAGTCCTGTCATTCAATCTCTGTTCTGTGGTCATAACACAGGAACATTTAATTTAAAATAAAATTAGTTTAAATGTAATAAATTCAGCCGAACAACTGACTTTGTTCTTGTTCCCTGGGCCAAATAACTAAGGTGATAGTTTTCCCACTTACGGGCATTGTTGTTGGTTGCACGTAATTCTTCCCCAAACTCGCATCTCTGGATCAGCACGAAGTGTGTTTACAGGATAATTCATGGAAGATGTGCGAGCATGCCACAAACACTGAAAATTGTAGCTCATGTTTACATGCACCAAGGGAAAAAATGTAGCATTTGCAGTGAAAGCCTTCGGGCTTAAAATGCACTAAAATGCCTGTCCTTTTTTCTTTTCTTTTTTTTTTTTTTTAACCCCAGTTTAGCTGAAAGCATATTTTCAGTATTTTTATCTGAGTTTAAGCAAAAGTTTAAACTTTTCTTTTCAAAAGATTGTGTTTTTGCCTCCTAAAAATATAGCATCATTATATATCACTTAGACATTGTGAACTCGATCAAGTGTATTTTTCTCCACTTTAGCCTATTTGAGTTTCAAAAATCTTTGTTTTCACCCCTTATAAGCCAATGCATTGGAACGCTTTACCCAGGAAGAATGCATTTGCAATAATTTATTGCTGTACTGAAATATCTCTCCAGCTCTGAAGACCGAGACAATTTATACTTTCCTTACAGAGACAAACAAAAATGCCTCTGAAGATTAGATAAGAAAAAATTACATGTACATCTCTGGGAAGTCCGGTGGACAGAAGTTCTTAATTTAGCCAGCAGCCAAAGCCCAATACTCTCCCTTTTCCACGCTCAGCCCGCCCTTTCCTTTCTTTTAAATGCCAGCGCTGTCAACTGCATTCACCTCCCTTTTCATCTCCTCAGAGCAGTTTCCTGCTCTCTTACAGACAAACATGCCAGACTGGAGGGGAGTTCACAAAGCAAGATGCCAGGATTCCTGGAAGAACTTCCTGCGTCTTTTGAACTGCTGCCTCAGGAAAGAAACTGAGCTCCAACAGCTAAGTAAGCACTTCAACCGAAGGGGCGAAGACTGCTGAAAGAGAAGACGAAGCGTTTTGTACAAATTAAAACGTTCATGTTAAAACAAGTTTTCATTCAAACCTTCCGTTTTCTTCCAGAGGATCATCAGCTTGAAAATTCCAGATGTTCATATAAATGATTTTCTCCTCTTTTTTTCTAGCCAGTGACATATTTTCAGGGTTAAGTGGTTTTTAGCAAGTTTCGGGTTTTTTTTTGTTGTTGTTGAATGTTATGGCTGTTGTCGTGTTTAGATACCTTAGATGTTGAAGATCAAAATTGATCTAATAATCATTTGTGGATACCGTCCCCTGAGAAATGGTGGGAGCTGAGTTAGATACGAGATTGTGGAAAGAGGAACATGCTGCTGTCCCAGTTTCTATGTGACCATGTGTGAAAACAGCTTTAAAGATGACCAAGAAATATCATCTATATGCACAATACTCAGATACATACACACGGTGGGGCCGTAAAGAGGAAAAATGCAACTTTCAATACTTTACTGAGTATCTCTGAATACAGAGTAAGTCCTAGGAATTGTGGCTTCCAGAATCTCTACTTCTCCCGATAGGAATGTTTGATATACTCTCTCTTTCTCAAATACAACATGACAATTTATTGAATATCTCTGAATATAAAGTCTAGGAATTATGTTTTCCAGAATGTATCTGGATCCTGATAGAAATGCTTTACACACACACACACACGTTCATGTAAGTGTGTGCACATGTGTGTATATGCATGTATATAAATATATAAAACAAACGGCACATACTGGTGCACATTTGTAACCTTTCATAAGTTAAAATAATTGTTAGCCATGCTAATTTTTCCATAGATACAAAATACTGTTGCATCTGCCCGATTTCTACCACCGCCCCTTCCTCAGCACTGCGGAAGCTACTGAATCTCTGGAATGATGTTGACATCTAACCTTTGAACCCATCTTCAGTGGCAATTCAAAATTACGGCCGGTCTTCACCATAAACAGCTATTCTGATTCTTCTATTCAAAATGTAGCTTGTTCGTTGAAGAACCAAATCAGAGATATTTCAAACAAATATTTCCTGTTGAGGAACAGAGAATCAGGACTGATTGGTATGCAATTATGTGTCAGAGAATAAAATATATTATGGTAGATTTGCAAAGGAAAGCATTTTTTAGAAAAATTATTGTTGCATTTTAAGAAACCATGGGACTATAAGTGCTAAAAAATTTATAAAATTCAATATTTATTTCTGGTAAATAATCTGCTCTTGTGTATTTTATTGAATGCACATAAGAGGAGGGGGGCAAAATTTTCATATTTGGATGGAGTCGTGGCTGTAGAAATATTTCTTTTGCTCTGTGCTTAAGAAGTGAGAGATAAAGTATATAAGGAAAAGACCGCACAATTTAGGGTCAGATATATATGGTATTAAATTCTGTCTTTCCTACTTGTTAGCTGTGTTACTCTTGGGCAATTTTCTTTGCCTTTGCAATTCTCTTCTTTTACGTAGAAAATGCAAGGAGCAATGTCTACCTCCTGACCAGTGTATAAATAAACCAATGAGATTACATATATGCATCTATGTTATGGTGGGCAGTGACCTGAGAATGTTTTTACAATCTTAATGAAGGAGAAAACAAAACAAAACAATAATATATTTTGTAACACAAGAACATTACATGAAATTCAAAATTGTTTCTGTCAATAAAGTTTTATTGCAACACTGTGATGCACTTTATTGACATATTGTCCATGGATGCTTTCATGCCAAAACTGCAGCATTGAGGAGTTGTAACAGAGACTGTATGCACTACAGAGCTTAAAATATTTAATATCTGGCCCTTATAGAAAGTTAAAAAATATGCCAAACACTCCTCAAGGGGGTGTTGATGCCTGTTCAAGTTGGAGAAACCTTGTTTTAGATCGTGCTTTCTCACTGACCATCAGTGTAATTTAATCTCATGTTTATGTCAAGAAAGAACTAAGGAGAAGGTCATTTAGCATTTACTTAGTGAGTTCAGTGGGCTGCATGTTTGTGTATCCATTCAGGTCAGATAAGTAAAAAGAGCTTTGGCTTTTGAATGGGATAGAACTAGCTCAGGCTCTCTATCCCTTTCCCAGAAACGAAGCACATTCAATTACCTCCCACTTGGATTTCTCTTCTGTAAAACATAAAGCGTAAGCCATATTATGCAGGATTATTTTAGAGAATAAATGAAAATGTGAATCATATATAAAAGTGCAAAATAAATTTGCTGGCACATAGTTGGGTTTAGAAACAGAATTATCATTTGAGCTTTCAAAGATTATTTTCACCATTAAGACCTTCTAGGAGAATATAAGACGTTAGGAACTGAGCAATTAGAATCTAGATCTGAAAAAAAAAATTCACGACAGTGTTGTATATTTAGAAAAGTGTTGGGACGTGGAGAATAACACTGTATTCCCTTTAAAACTACCAACATTATTATTTTTTTAAAGCTCTTGTAACAGAACTCAAGGGAAATTTAGATTTGGAGACTGTGGTTAAGGATTGAGTTAAGCACCCGGGACAAAATCACGTTCTCAATCGTTGTCTGCACTCTTGTGGGTGTAGACCCATTATAAATAGAGTCTCTTGAAGGTAGCATGTTCAGTAAGATGTGACCCACTTAATGAGATTGGTCTTAATCCGTGTATCCGTATTACAGGAGGTTTTATCAAGGAGGCTGGACATCGCAGGTGCCAGAAAGGAGAGAGCATCGCCGTGTGATGGGGTGCCACCCAGGGAACCCCAAAGCCTGGGCAAGCCAGCAGCAGAGCTCTAGCAGCCCTTAGAGAAAGCAACTCTTGTAGCCTCTGAAATCCTGAGACAGTAAATCTCCATTGTTTAAGCCAACCCCTTGTGTCACAGCAGCCTGGCCAACGAAGACAGAGACCTAGCTTGTAAGTGACCTTATGAAAGCCCTCGTAAGCTTTGTTCCAGCACAGCCCACATTCCATAACAAGCGTTTGATACCATTTTATTGGATGAGCACCATGCTTGAACGTCTCCATTTTCGTTGCTACTTTTCTGTTGTTCCATCTTCATACGACAAGACCATTCCTGTTTTATGACTAGTAATTCTTTTCTCTCCTCCTTAAGTCCTGTCCATGGTCCCAAACACAGCCTACTGGGTTGGGTGCAGATGAAAAAGCTCTAGATAGCTTTTATCCATGTAATGAACCCAACTCATAGAAAGTCGCACCACCCACCGCGCCTCCCGGCCCCTCCAGAAGGCTAACTTCACCGTCTTCCCGTACAACACAGCAGGGCCCTGCCTGTGTCCAGCTGCCTTCTTGCCCAGATGTACAGCTTCCCAGCTACATGCTGCTCGTTGCCACACTCCTATTTACCTTTTCCAAGGATAAACTGCAAACATTTATATTCATTTCTGCCCCTGGCTTCCTTCCCTTGTTCTCCCCCATGCCTGTTTCTTTCTTTCTCTGTTCATTTCCAATTTTATGTCTTAAAATATCCATCGAGTTAGAAAGTCTTGCAGGAAAAAAATAAATTAAAAAAAAAACTGGTGGATGATCTAGTGCCCAGAGAGAAGACTCTGTAAATTGGGGGTTACTGGATCACCAACTTGAGCTGGACATACTAGACGGCAAATATTTTTATTTTCTCCTTTAGATGAATGGAAAATTCTAACCCATTGCCTGGAAAATTGCCCCAGGCTGCCAGCTCCCTAGCAAGTGATTTTGAATTGGCCAAAGGCACAGAAACCCAAAGTCCTTTGAAATTTAAGTCTGAAAGATTCTTTCAGAGCTAAACATATTGATGACAGAGGGATTGCTCCAAAGTGGGATATAATAGATAAAATATGCCTACGTATTTATTTCTCACATTGCTCGCATAGTTCTTTTCTGTTCCTTTAAAACCTACTCCATCACTGCAATTAATCTCTTTTACTCCTCCTATTCCTACTCTAACAATATCCCTTCTTTTAGAACGGTCGCTGGCGAGGTTGGCAGTAAAGTTCATTTTACTAAAAAGAATTGATGAAATCTCCATGTGAAATGCAAGCCTTAAATAGAAAAACTATTGACAGCCATGTATAATTCAAATAGGGTCTAACATCTATAAACATAACACTAATGGGCTTTAACTGACTTACAAATAAAGGGTGGGTTTGAAGAGAGCCGAAAGAAGAAAAATCTCTTACCTCACTTCCATGTTCATCTGATGTAATAGTTACCACAAATCATCTTTTAGACTTTCTACAGATTTTATTATTTGCATGAGTAAAAGCTGATCAATTTTTAACTGACCTAAGAAGTGTTTCAAAAACTTAAGGATTTTTGCCGGACAATTAAAAAAAAATTGAGAGACTTCATACTCTAAGGAATTGAGGCCAAGACTGGTTTTGAAAATTAGGTGTGATCTTGAGTTAATAATTTTTCTTTCTTTACCTAGGTTTCTTAATTTCAGTGAGACAAAGGACATAATACTTTTATTCTTATTTCCTTCATCTGAGAACCATATTTTATTGAATAAAATGTGTATGAAAACAATTGGGCTAGGAAAAAAGTGGCATAATAGACATCCAAACTGACTATTCCCCGTAAATTTACATAAAATCATGATTCATTTTCCATAAGCGTCATGGAAATCAGTGAAGAAATATTTATGGGAATAAACACAACTAATTACTATTATATAGCTCCCTTTATAATGCCATTCCTATTTTAAAGACGAACCATCTAGATTTGTCTCAAACAATTTATAAGACTTCTGTTCATCTACGGAAGCAAAGTTGCTAGCTAGTAGTCAGGTGAGTTCTGAGGACAATGAGTAAACTCATCTGCCAGTACTTAGCGATTAACAGTGCTTATTGATATTGCTTATTCATTATTTCAGCACTCCATAGTCATAGTCTTCCACGTGCTGTAGAATGAATGGCTTAGCTATTTTTATCTAGCAGTATATTGCAAGAGCGATCAGTTTGTTCATTATTGAAGTAGACTAAAATTATCTTTCATTTTCCCCCACTTCCTCTTTTGGTCCCCTTTCCCTCTCTTAATAGGTACATAGTACATTTTTCTTTCATAGTGTTTATATGCCTCGCTCTTCTGGCTCATCAGATGATTTTTTATTGAAATGGCTTCCCACAAAAATGCCCACAAGTCTCCCAATGTCTTTATTTCTTGCAAGATAGTTTTAAGAATCAGCCCTAATTTTCACAATGGGTTGGAGACCACAAAGGATGAGATAAAGACTTTAAAAAATGGTATTTACATCTGGTATGATTCCATCTGTATAAAATGTAAGTACAAATAAATCTATAGAAATAGAATTAGATTAGTGGTTATGTAGGGCTGGGGAAGAATAGAGGGATTGAGGGGTGACTGCTAAGAGGTATGGGTTTTTTCCTTTTGGCGTAATGAAATTTCCTAAAATTGATTGTAGTGATGAATGCCCGACTCTGATTATACTAAAAGCCTTTGATTGTTAAAAAAAAAACAAAAAAACAAGAAAACAATATGAATTGGTTCAGTTTTAAGAAAGACTAAAAACCAATATATTAACTATCTTCAGATTTTTATACTTTGAATTCTGTCCCAGCTTTTCTCCTGATTTATTCAAGCCTCTAAAGTGACATGTACGGTGCCATTTTTCAGTAAGATCAATAGTGAGCATTTATAGTTTCCACCACTGTGGTAAGAAGATATTAGAAATAATTTTGTAAAAGATACTGAGCCATCACCTCTGAAGGAACAATTTGATTAAATCATGGATTTATGAGATGGAGGTTGTTCTTATCCTGCCATTGTGAGGAATATTCCAATATACTGTTGCTGCAGGAAACAATGGCAGTTCAATGGCTGCTATAGGCCTAGATTTTCACAAAGCTTTGGATAATGTTTCACCAGTTAAGAGTCTTAAATCCAAGTGCTAACAATCATTTCATTTAAAAAGGTTAACATTTGGGGAAGCAGACATGGCTTAAGAGATTGGGCTCCCATCTACCATACAGGAGGTCTAGGATTTGATTCCCGGGGCCTCCTGGTGAAGGGCAGGCTGGGGAATAAATAAATAAATCTTTTTTTTTAAAAAGCAACAATTTAAACCAGCAAAACTCAGTTATTTGTAGAAAGTCATAGCTCCTCCAAATGCCTTAACTTACAAAAAAAGCATGAGATTGTGTGTCACAGAAGAAAGCTACATATCTTTTTGCGCCCCAGTCTCCTTATCTCCAGATAGAGGTTATAATACTTAAAAGCCTAAGATTGTG
>PVKH010002771.1:0-26146 GCA_004027955.1 Chaetophractus vellerosus
AATGCCCTAAATTTAATGAGACAATAATATACACATCCAACCCACTCTATGAACTCCAAACAGGATAAACCCAAATAGAACTATGCCAGGGCATATTATAATCAAACTATCAAAGGCCAAAGATAAAGAGAGAATTCTGAAAGCAGTAGGAGAAAAGCAGCATGTCATATACAAGAAAGCCTCAATAAGACTAAGTGCTAATTTTTTTTTACTGGAAACCATGGAGGCAAGAAGACAGTGGGATGACATTTTTAATGGTTGAAAGCAAAAAAATGCAAACCAAGAATTCTATATCTGGCTAAACTGTCTTTCAATAATGAGGGAGAGATCAAGACATTTCTAAATAAACAAAAACTGAGGGTGTTTGTCCCTACTAGATCTATCCTACAAGAAATGCTAAAGAGAGTTCCATGCTATCTTGAAAGGAAAGGATAAAAGACAATAGAGCAACACTGCATGAAAAAATTAAGATTTCCAGTGAGTGCAACGACATGGTTAAATATAAACGCCAGTACTATTGTATTTTTGGTTGTACCTCCACTTGTAACTTCCTACAACATCTAAAAGTCAAATGCATAAAATGTAATGATAAAAATGTAGATTAAGCAAGAAGTTATTAAAATTATAAATTCTAGCAATGGAATGCTTCTAGTCCATGGAGAATTAGTTGGTTTGCCACTGCCATGTAGAAGCTTTCCTCCATAGGGTTTATTGGCACTCTACTCAGTCATCAGAGAGTAAAATGAATCATTGAATAAGGAAACTGCCTTATATGGGGAGGTCATTCCAGACCTCTAAGTAACAGTGACTTAATTGGTCCTTTATTTGTTTAAGAGCTTTCTATCATTTAGATTAACAGGTATTTTTTCAAGATTATTTAATTTACAGGAGAATTTGAGCAAACAGAATTTAGATTTCCAAGGGAATATAATGATATATTTGAAATTTAAGATTTTTGGAAGAGTCTTAGCTTAGTCCAAAATTTTATCCCTAACTAAACTAACTAAATACTCATGGCACTACAAATTTGGGATTGGAATTTCCAAAATTTAAACAAAAATGCTTCCTTTCTGTAAAAGACCAAATGAAGGCACATGCTATATTACTATAATTACTAAAAAATCCAAAATACCTAGTATTCCTAATAAGACATCAGTTTATAGTGTCTCTGTTCTATAGTTTTTTGGGGAACATTTAAATTATTTATGCCAATGATAAAATGATATTAACCAAAAATTTCGTGTTTGAAAAAAATTCAAGTTTGATTGCCTTTTATCAAAATTTATATTACTAAATTTTTTTCCCTTTAGGTCTCCTTAGCATCCCCCCCACACACACACACATACATATGCATAAAACCTAATATAGCTAAGTGAAGGCTTGTGACTTGTGGCCTATGTTGGAATATCCAAAATTTTTAAGTGACTTAATCAGTGTAGGTTAATCAATAAGCAAAATGATTTGTTTGCAAGGAAAAATTTTCAACAAATCCTCATGAAATAAAATAAAATTTTAATGACCTTGAAATACCGAGAAAATAAAACTACAGGGGTAAATGAGTACAGATACTGCTTTCTAAAGAGATTAGTATTTTTAACTCTGTGTATGCCTAAACAAGTTTGTGTTTGTGTGATTTCTTAGACCTCTGTTGACTGAGGATGCAAATAAAAATAAGCAAAAGTGTTCTTTCATTGACTAACAGTGGATCTAATAGTCATATGTTTAAAAGTTAAAAATTCAGTCAATTGTTTAATATCTGCCTTTCCCTCTATCATTTAATGTGTATATATAAGTATATGTGTAGCTATATCTACATCTCTAGATGTTTGGGAAACATAGTAGTAATTTTAGCTGCTTGGCTTTTCTAAGTTGCTGTTAATGACCAGTTAGTCTATGACCACATAATCAGTTGAGAATACTTATGCAATAGCTACAAGTGTAAATAGGGCAGTAAAATGCAAATGTTTTAAAAATACCAGAACAGTGTAGTTATTAAAATTTAGATCTTACATATTTGCCATATTAAAACTCATTCCATTTAAAATGTAGGCTCTATATTTCTAAAGATAGGAAAATATAGTTTTTAAAGAAAAATTGCATCTTATAGATCAATAGGTTTTATTAATTTCAAAATGACTAATTCATAAACTGCTTGTCAATATGCATTTAAGAAAAAAGCTAAATTAACATGCATGCCTCATGTGCTATTATTATGAGAGCATATATATATGTAATACATACAACACTGGTACCTAACTTGATATCTGGCACTTAGTTGGGCACTCAATATAGTTAATGAATAAATAAATAAATATATATTACTATATAACCAAGTGTACACATATTTTTAAAATTTAGAATCAATTTTTAGATACCAAGTATTGACTGGTATTGAGGGAGCTGAGCTAAAGTTACTTCTTGACTTTTACAATCTCACATGTTGAACAGAAAAATGCCTATAAATTAATTCTCATTTTTAACAGTTAATGTTTTCATAGAATGATATATGGATCTTTATCCAGAGAGCCAACTTAAGTGGCCTTCTAGTAGTTTAAAAATAGGGTTAAAATGTATCCCTTTTCTCTGGCTTTAAAGTTTGTGGGCTGCTTCAGAGACTCCATTCACCTTCCTGTTAATTGGGATTACATGATGTATCTCAATTCCAAAGATGGAGTTCTCTGAACAAAAATCAATAACAATATCATTTTCAATGCCTTTTAATTTACGTGATTTGACTATCCAGCTATTCTACAGTTATGTTTTGTTTTTATTCAATGGATTGAATACTGTTTTGTTTTCAACAGATGTGACTTTGAGTGCATTGAAGAACAATTTATGCATATGGTTTAGAATTTTAAATGAACACACCCTCTAATGATTTGCCGAGTATAAGCAAGTCACTCTAAAAAGTAGTACTGAAAGCAAGAAAAATTACTTTAAGGATCAGTTACATCTAAAATGATGAAATCAATAACAATATTTTCCCTGGGTTTCTTTTTGTCTGATAAGCAAAATCTTTGCTTAAAAGCCACATTAAAATTTAATCACAATCTGTGTGCTTTAGCAATTGATAATTTCTGGACAGCTGTCTTCTGCTTTGTTTAAGTCTCGTGTTCCTTCTGTTTAAGTTATGCCTTTTAATAGCTGGAATAAGTGCATTTGGCTTTAAAATCTATTATTAGAATATGATCATATTTTATCATCTTCCAATAATGGCTTCTGATTTTGTTCCTTTGCGACTGTTAAAACTAGGGTGACAAGCTTATGGGTGGTGAAACTACATGAAACTTGCATTAGCTCTACCATTTTGTTTCACCCTTTAAGATTTTTTTCTCAAATTCTGTGTGAATAGATAGCGATTTGTTCTAATGATATTAAAATAAGTATTTTTACCTTTAGACCGTGAGCTGGAGTCTCCTCTAAATCATCTCTGCTTACCTGGTTGCCTGGTATTTTGTCTGACACATATTGTATAGTGAAAATACACAAGTCATTTAATAAATAATCCTTAAATAGATTTTCTTATATGTTTTTCAAAAATTCTTAAATTAGCTCTAAGAACCATCTCAGCTACGGCAATTGAATGTATATGTGTACTGACTTCCTCCATATTTAAAGAGATAGATGATTACTTGTTAAGTATCAGTACTTCATCATTTAGTGCAGATAATGTAACAGCCAATTCAGCAATTATTGCTATTCCATAGTCCCTCTCTAACAGGAAGAGAATAAAGAAAGATTATCTTTCAAAGTACTTCCTCTGATTACGTCCCTCCTCTCTAATCACCTAACATGACTGCCCAGACTTGCAGTGATAATGTCGTATTTATTATAGGACAACTATTTAAAAGAATCAATATGTTCGATGTTAGGCTATGCATTTAGGTTTTGAAGGCTGAAATAGCTGAAACAGTGATCATATTAAAGTACTTTGTGGTAAAATATTTTTTATTATGTTATTTTAATGTACTCAATTAAATCAATAAGGCTAACTGCATTTACCAGTATTAGGACCAACAAAATTTGTACCTATTCAATAGCATAATTTATGAGCTGGTATTTACTTTTATCTTTACATCAGATGCTAATTAATTAAATACTTCTGCTGAAACTAATAAATAAGAAATAATTAGATAAACACATTGCAAAAACATAATTTGAAAGAAGCAGATTGAAGTGGCTTGGGAATATAAGTAGCCATAGAGTATGTCAATTAAGAGAAAAACTGAAATATTCCAAATATGTCCACAATATGTCCAAATATGTCTGCAATATGTCCAAATATATGCACAATATTGCAAAATTTAAAATAGTGCATATTTTAACATATATAGAAGATGTAATGTGGACCTTTAGTATGATTATCTGAAAATAAAAGAAATTATTGGTAATGTCAGTTTGAAGGTATAATTTATATGAAATTTAATTTATAAGTCAAAACATGATCTTTGGATAAAATAATTTTTGATATGTATACATTGTGTAAAACAGGTAAATTATGCAACCATAAGTGGGTACTTGATTCCTTTAAATAAGATTGCTTCTGGGGAGGGGTGGGGTATTGGCATCAGCATGTCTTGAAATACTGTGTCAAAGCCATGTGCACAATATGCCTCATTTTTAACAGAGAAAATGCATCAAAAAGGAATTTAAGGATATGTGTTAGAAAGCACGCAACAAATGAGGATTCATTTGCCTTGAAAGTATAATTTCCCTAAGTTAATAATGTCAGGCATTGTTGTTATCTTTATTTTCTCATTATCATTTTTAATGTTCTGTATTCCAGTTTGTTATGTTCAGGGATTGAAACTGTTTTTTTAAAAAAAATAACCCTAGAAAACTATAAAAATTGCAAATCCTTCCAGGGAATTAATCTGAAATAAAATCATTTTAACATGCTCTTTTTTTCCCCAGTAATTTTCAAAAGCATTTTTTCTAAGATCAGATTTTGACACTATACTTTTTTTTTCACACTATGATGTGACTCCTCCTATTATTAAACTTTATGGTTTGAGAAGTCTTTCTTATTTTACTGCCTCCAACATATTATGTTACTTTTTAAAGAAAAGGTGAACATATTAGCATTACATAAAATGTTAAAGTGACAAAGAGTTAAACTAAGAATTTTATATGAATACACTAGCAGTTTGCCATTCTGACAGCAAAAGCCAAGCTAGTGCTTAAAAAAATGCAAGTTTGAAAAATGCAAATTGTGTTATCCAAATATGCAGCCATATGTCCATAATACACACATTTTTGGGGAAAATTTGTAAAGATTTCTACCACAGAATTATATCACAAAACTGTGGGGGTCTTGTTTTTTGTATTATGTTTTTATGAAGGTGGTAAGATATTGAAATTTTTTTCAAAGTCTTCTATATATAATTATTGTGGAAAATACATTATTTTTATATTTTGATGGAAAATTGGCTCTATGTTTTAGTATTCCATTTTGAGTAGGTGCTCTACTTCATCTATAATATAGTCAGCAAAACTGTCCAAAATATCCGGATTTTAGTCATTTAATTTTCTAGTCAGACAACTAAAGTTTAAAACATAGTCTCTTCGAACAGCAAAGTTAACAGTTCTTTGAACTCAATGTCTATGGGACAAAGCAAAATCATAATTAGTTTGAGTAATTTTAAGCTGTGAAATTTGGATAACCCTTAAACAACTTTGCTCCGTTGATCACAGCATCAGTAACAATAGGAGAGTGGAAGCCAAATGCAAGTGGTGAAACCTCCAACAGGAAAATATCAATTAATGTTTTTCAATAGAGTTGAAGTATGGGTAATCCTCTCATTAAATAGTTTGAACCTTTCTCCAAGTAAACAAAGGAGGGATAATGAGTGATGTGGTCTGACTTGTTTACATGGAGAATCTTCAAGAGGCTTAGGCATAACCTCTCAACACAGAGGTCTTCTTAGTCACTGGTCACTAATTACCTCTTTTAAAGGTATTTGTGCAAGCAAAGAGACTATGTTTTCAGGCTTAACATGAGTACACTATTTAAGTGCCAATATTTTATACTTAAGCCAACATATTCAGTAGTGTCAAAATCTATGAGATCTTCACCACCACCCCCAAACACAAACAGACAATGTATTTCCATTATGTATTTGAATAATTTCCCAAAAGAGCTATGTCTTTTACAAGAAATAATTCATGTCTAACTGCTGCAGATCAGGTAATAATTCCTTGATTGAACTACCCCAGCACCCTTAGACCTCCAATGGCTGTGAGAATTCCAGTTTGGAAAGAAGAATAAAGGTCTGGAATTAACATGTGCTGTGTCATCTGCCAACCAATTTGCCCTGGATATTTAAGCAATTTGAAAATAAATACATTCTTTAGTCCACTTGTTACCAAGTAAGTGTCATTTAGGAATTACTCCTTGCTTTCTAATTGCTGATTGATACATCAATAGTCTGTGATCATACAAGCATTTCTAAGGTACCAGGTAGGTGTCAACAGTGGATCTAAAGGAATAGAATTTTTCCATGGTATTTACCAGGTCCATATTTCTTACCATGCTAATTTATATATCTGTATCTCAGTGAGTTTATGTGTCACTGGATATATATAAATTAAAAGATTATTGGTAACTTCAATGTCAAAAATAGCATTGTTGTGATTTCTAAAGCATCCTTTTTGTGAAAAGTTAGATTTACTTAACTTATCAGCACAAAAACTTCTCAGAAATAGGTGGTCAAATGAATAAACTTTGAACAAAGGACACGAGAGATGAAATTCTTAAACCGTTCTAATCCTAGTAAACTTGTTTTTATTTTATGTTATCATTTGCTACCAACTCAATCTCAATAATTCACATTGACAGTGCTATTTTAACACACTCTCTGGATTCTGCACGGTGGGTTAAAACATTAAAAGTATAAGGGCTTTACATGAAGAGTCTAATACAAAGAGAAAATTTATATTTTCAGATTTCTGGTCTGTGATTGACAGCTGTTCTCTTTTTTTCTTAAAACAATTTGAAGTAAAAACTCATCATTTTAGTGTAATGTAACAAGGAATTAAGCCATGAGGACATACAGTTTATACATTTATGAATTCTTACAAATCTATGATACTTTTGAGGATAAGGGTGGGCAAAATTAGAAGAAAATTAAGAAAAGTTTATGGCTTTGTCAGTTGTCTAGTGTTTTAGTATCTCATTCTGAAGACATCATTAGATTTTAGCATCAGAAATTTGTTTCTAATAACATTTATAGGGGCTTATGTACCATATAACGTTAAGAACCAGCACTAAATAACTTTCAAAAAATCTGGATATAGTTAATTATATGACAGTGGACAAGTAGCTTAAATATAGTTTCTTTAACTATAAATTAGAAAGATTTTATTAAAATATCTTTAAGAACATTTTCAGCTCTATGATTCTATGAATATGGTATAGATAATCAGATGAGACAATCAAACCACTTATTTGTTTTAATGTGTCCTCAAAATTCATCATATTCTATTCATGGAAATTTTGTGTTGTTCTAACAACACTTTAGAAAAAAAATATGTACATATGTGTTTAAATATGTGCACAAGACAAATAAACATACAAATCTGTACATGCCGTACTCTTCAAATTGATACTCTAGAAAAAAACAGAATTGCCTTTTAATAAAACATACTTAATGGTAGGTGCTTTGACTTTATAACGCTGTGGTTAGTAGTTAAGAAGAAAATGAATTATTTGTAGTGATACCAAAAGCTCATTGTGGGTAAGAAACCTTAGTCAAAGCTTACTTTTGTTATGTTTTGTGTGGTTGATGAAATTCCACAGCATCTAAATGCTAAATAAAAGCACCGTATTTATTAAAACCACACATATAATATCCCTCTCCCCTTATGCTTGTTTATTTTTCAAAATTTCTGTTTGTTAGAAATTGTCTATTATTGGAAAATTAATTTAGAGATGCATTTACACCTACACAGTCACCATTTGATTTCCAAATACTTGTGGAATAGCTAGCTCACTGATAGATAAATGAGAGGTGTGTGTCCAATTAGCATATAGTTGGGTTTAGTTGATTTGCATATTTCCATATTTATCACTAGAACCATCTTCCTATGCCCCTCAAAACTTTATTTGGATAGATTTTTATAATTCATAGGAAAGATTATAGTTTGAAATGCTATCATATAACAAATATAAATAGAACACATGTTAAAATCACATTTTCTCTCAGTTATTAGGGTTTCTTAAGAATATACCTAATCTCAAAGATATCAGTAACTTTGAGAATCGGCTTTTTAGTATGTATTCCAGAAATATATATTAGTCATATAAAACTAAGAAGGTATTCAGTATATTTGTTAAATGAATAAATGATGAATGAATGAAGTTCTAAATGTATTTAATGCATATCATGTTTTAAATGTATAATTTGACTATTCCAGATTAGGATATTAAAATTCCATGAACATAAATGGAAGGTTGGTCTGTACACAGAATAAGTTCAGCAATTACCTCAAGAATAGTAGTAGAAGCAGAGCACTAATTCTGTTCCTAATTTTACCACAATCAATCTCCTATATGACCTTGAAGAAAGCTCAGACTTTAGACTTGTTAATTACCTTGGCTTCATTATTTAAAGAAGAGAGAGCCAGAGACCTCTATGATGTAACCCACTTAGGAAAAATCCTTCTTCTAGGGTCCTTAACTCCTTGCCTTTTTTTACAGTGAAGAGAAAAGAAATTCATAGTTGTGCAGCCCCTGCTCTCCTTGCTTTGAGTGAGGGGGAATGAAACACTTCAAGTAAGCAAAGAAAAAGAAAAGTCAAAAATGAGTCACTAAGTGGAATAAAATCTGTGCTTTCATCAAAACTTTCTGTGACTCATCGACATTTTTTCTCCTCCACAATATACCATGGTAAAGTCACTGCTTTAGTCACTCAATCAAAGGAGAATTGCATTTGAGATCATTTCTAAAAATAAAGTCATAAAATCTCTCTGAGTGAAAAATGATGAACTATATTAACTCAGTTTGCATACATCCCAAATAAGGCAGGAAAGAAACCGGATTTGTAACTGTCGATGTCACTGGAATTCAAAAACATGTAAATCCCCTAAGCTTGTTTTCCATTCAAATTTGGTGAGAGAACGAAAATCTGAAGAATTTTCTTCGATTCTGTGGCTATCCAAACTTTTTGAAATGTTTTACAAGCATAGTAGCTATTGCTTAGGATATGAGTCAATAGTGCCATGATATGGAAAAGTAATCAATAAAGGAATATGGTAATCAAAAAACCCACATGTATTAATTTGTCTATGTAAACAACAAGAACATTTAATGTTGTCAGTGAGGTCCCAAATAGTCCCCATAGACTCATTTTACTTTGATTTAAAAGCCATATACCTCAATATCATGAAATAGAAAATACTGTAGTATATATATATTAATTTTTACCTTATTTGTGAGCTACTGAGCTAAATTAAAAGGCAATAAAATATAAACAAAAGCACCTTGTGAAAGCTCATAAAATTAACAGATGTTTCCATGACCAGAGTCTGTTAAGACTCAGAGAAGGTTTTATAAGGAAGGGAAGCAATGACCAGGATAAAATCAGAGTTGTTCTTTAAATCAAGGAGAATTTTTTAATATATCAGTTTGATTTGGCTTCCATGCTTATTTGGGCTTGTGAGGAAAGTAAGGTATTTATTACAAGGAAATGCTTAAACTCTCCAAAGTTGTACCAAAAGAAAATATCCAGGGCATTATAAATAAAATAAGTATATTGAATAGAATAAGGTCATATCCTATCCTCTAAATTTAGGTTTATATATATTGTTGGTTATATATTTTTGCTATATTTGTCTGAGAATATACAAGTGTTATTTTTGTGTGTGATGGTTTTTTTTTATTTTGTAAGGAAAAAGTCCTTGAAAAAATGTAAATAAGCCATATTGCTTCATATAGTTTTGGTCATATGAATTACCCAGAGTAGTTCTCCACTGTTTAGTTCAGCTAGGAAATGTTCAGCCTGCAGTCACGGACCCTTGCGCTTTAGAAGTTCATTCTGAAATGGCCATTGCTACTTTTAGGAAGCTCAGTGAATGTGACTTTAGGAACTTAATCTCAATAAAGGAAGATCACCACTTCAAAGTTCAGAAAGTGCCATCATTTTGACCTTTGTCACATATCAGGAAATGAAGAGTAGCTCCATGTCCTTTCCCCCCTTTTCCCTCTACATGTTTCTCAGTTCTTGACCCTTCTGTCTTCTTCTATAGAAGAGAAATGACCTTATTTTATCTCTCTAATCCCCCAATAAAGTCACTGAACCCAACTTCTTGGGGTTAATTATCTGATCCTTTCTGGCCATCTTCCTCCTCAAATCTTTTGTGCTTTCAGAATTTCCTTCTCCTTGTTTTGTTGCTTGCCCATTAGGTAGAATCCTTGCTGGGCAAACATCAGGCAAACAAAGAGCATAGTCATTTAGATACTGGTTTGTGTGTGTGTGTGTGTGTGTGTGTATAAGTGTGAGAAAAATATCCTTCATTTCAATCTCAGCATAAAATGAGATTTACCATCTCCCCAACAAAGCTTTTGGGAGATACTCTCCAATGATTTTCAAAAGAGATATATTACTCATCAGGCTCTCAATATACTCCTAGGAGAGTATTAGAAAATACAGTAGTGCACATACAGATACCATATTTGAACAATGTGTGCTTTACTCTGAAAGGTCTGTTTTATAAGAATTTTTTAAAAAATAATAATTAGTTAAAATACAGAAAATCTTACTTTTTGGTATTGGAAAATAGACATAGTTTTAAAATGAAGATTTGTACAGTCTTTGTATCCATTTCAATGGAATTTCCTTAAAGGAATAAAATATTCAAATACCCCTCAACAACATTGAGTTTCTTGTCCATTTTCAGCCCTTAAAAAATGTATAAGAAATGGATTAAGGCATAGAATATGGAAGGCTAGGCGAGGCTGACAATCTCCAGGTGAATCAAGGAGCACTAATTTATTTCATGTAAAATCCCGGTTGGTATGTAGCTTTATCCATACATTCAGCTTTAGTATTTGCCACACTGGTTCTAATCCATCCACAGAATCAGCAGCAGCCACTTAAAGAGTCAGATTGCACTGAACTATAAGGGAGACTAATTAGACTCTGCTTTCGGATTATTTCCTCCAGGAAGCAAAATTTTCAGCTTTTGGGCCTAGCCTAGAGACAAAATAATAATAATAATAATAATAATATAACAATGTAGAGAGTGTGTTTCTTAGATAGCTTGCATAGAATCTTTTTGAGAAAATGTAACCTAGAAATGTAGCCTAGAAACGTAGTGAGCTATAAGGGTATATAGGCAACCCAAATCAAAACTATTCTAAAATAGAATTGATGAATTTTGTGGTTTATCAGTGTGAAATACTAACAACCCATACGCTCGTCATAAAGGTCTTCCAAATGGGCCTAAGGAAACCAAGTGTCAGATCTAATATAGTTCAAAATTATAAGTAGAAATCAACTATCGTTCCTTATAATTGGTTTTATGGGAAACTATGAGTTCCTTAGTGTATTTCAGACTAAGAAATGTCCTTCTTGGTTTATTTTAGGTATGAAGAACAGTAGAAGAAGATGAGGAACTAACTCTGAGAAGGGGGTATCTTCAGTAGATTTTGCCAAGAGACTATACTATTGGTAGTTTACAGGGAATTTCAACAATCCAATGATTCAATCAACTATTTTTTTAACATGGTTTGAAACCAGCTTATTTCTTTTGAGGGCAATTTTTAAATGTCAGTCTTTACAATTCAAAGGGAAAAAGAGGACATGAGAGATAGAGGAAAAAACATATTTTTATCTAATGAATCACATCCTTAAAAATGACAAGGCAGAGCAGTAGAGACATAATAAAGATTTCCCCTAGTTAAGATTACTTTCTGTGTGTATAATCCCAACATCTGTCTGTTAGAACAATATGTACCCACATATTTTCTTGTTTCTAAAAGAATAGCAGTCAAAATAGCCATACAGTTAAAATTCATGGATCTGGAAAAAATTGTATATGGTGAAAACTATGTATGCTGAAAAAATTCCAAATTTACCTTTTCTTTATTCAAAGTTGAAATATAGAGCTGCCTCTTAGCTTTATGCCAACTTTTGAATAAATGAGTCATAGGAGGTAAAGCTACTGGTTGATAACAGAAATATATAATAACAGTAATCACATTTTGACATTTCTATTGCACCTTTCACCTTGAGAAAATCCAGGGCAATTAATCTGAAAGTCATTTCTATACTTTAAGGAGTTGCAAGCCCCAGTTGAATTAAGTTATCTTCTGAGCTACCTCAAACTATACACAGGGCATCCATAGCCCTGCTGGCCTGTCAACCTACTCAACAGCACTTGCTACCAAAATGATTCTAGTCCTAGTGAATGTGTATGGCCCTTTAAATGAAGGCCAATTGGTGATAAACCCTAACATCATTTTCTACTCAAAAATGAACTATACAACTCCACTGACATTAGAGTTCAGGGATAGGCATAAGTAGCTGTTAAGCAATTATTTTGTCAAGCGTATAGAATATTTGTACCTTGAAGTTTTAAGGGTCCGGTTATATAATCCAAATTCCTACCAATACATGAAACACTTTTACAACACTTTTGTTGTATGGTCATCAACTCTCTAGGTATTAATATCAAGAATAGATGGGCAATTCTAATTGTCAGGTGAATAACTGCTGTTGTCTATTGCTTTAATTATTAGACTCATTTTTATATTGAGAAAATATATAAAATGTAGTTTCTTGTTTTCTGATGTTTACCAGCTGGAAAATAACTGAAGATTCAAACACCATATTAAAGGCACTAAGCTAGAATATGGTATAAAGTAGAGTGTGAACACAAAAGAGAGAGTGGCCCAGTCCACCTGGGTTAGACAGTAGGTCAGAAAAGCCTTCATGGACAGAAAATATTTGGGTGAAATGTTAAGCAGAAGGAAAAGCAAGTTATAAAATTGTAGTCACAGTATTATGTTAGTTATGTTAAAAATGCTCACACAAAAAAAGTGGCCAATACATTTAACATGGTGCCTCTGCACACAGGGGTGATTGATAGTTGGTTCTATTTTCTTTCTATCACATTGTCAGAGGAACATGTAATGCATTGATACTTGGGGGCGGGGTTCAAAACCCCAATAAATGTGAGGCACCTACAATAGAACGTATTGAGTCTACTTGAGGAAGAAGAGAATTTTTTTTCATAAAACCCCACTAATATTTTAATAAGCTAAATTCAGTAAAGACAGACTTTTTAAAAAGAGAGGATATAAAGAATACTAGTGGGCCCTACCCCAGAGGCAAACTTAGTAATTCTACTACCTCTACAAGAGTTAGATAACATTCACTGTATATATCAGCTTCTAAAACTATAACATGTGGACACGTGAAAGAGTATTTTTATTAACACACTCTTTAAGGAATGAATTTGAAAGACTTTTCTGAGTTGTCCTGAAAAAAAAAAAAAGCAGCCTCCCACAGCTGGCTCCTCTATTTTTGGCTTCTCCTATCCCTGTTTTCATGGCAGCTGAGAAATATTAATGTGAGAAAAGTATCTTTTATTTTAGTCTTTAGAAAAGAACTCAACAGAAAACCCTGCAACTTCAGCAGTAGAGGGTAAGAGTTCCGGGATTATACTGTGGGCTTACATTATTAGAACAACCTGTAGAAAGAGAATGTTATGTAAAATAATATGTTCAACTTACATATGACTTCCCCAAAGCGTATGCTGTTTGCCTATAATGACTAATAAACATATTTCACCAAAAGTTAATATGTCCCCTAGGAATAATTACATGAAATAGATGTGTAATCAATCTCATACATAAAGAAAGCAAAGTGGGGAAAAAGATTTTTCAATCTACCAATATTCAACAGAAACAAATGTTTAATGGATCTCTTTTAAAATGGGAGAACCATTTGGCTTTATAAGCGGACTTTCCTCCTAACCCTTCCTATTAATTGAATGCCTGTATCAAATTAAATCCTTCAAAACATTAATCTTGAAAAAACAACCTGTCACATTTGATTCAGAAAATTGGCTTAAAAATGTGGAATGGAATTCATAGATCTGAACCACCTTTGAAAGAGTAATAATGAGTTGCTTCAGTTTTATTGACTCAATCAGATCATATGATGAGTCATTTCCAGACATATCGATAAACTTATTGATTCCTCTTATTCTTGTAGTCACTGGACTATAGAAAAAAGGATCAGTAGCCATTTGACCTTCATTGTGTATTAAACAAACACCAGATGGCAAGGATTCATTCAGGAAATCCATTCTTTCTTCTTCATAGTCATGTTCACACTGTTGCTTCCCACTGAGCCTTTATCTTTGTTTGTCATGGTGCCAGAGCTGCCTGCATAGCACTTTTCATGCATCACAGCTTTCAAATCTTGTCCCATTAGTTTCATTTTGTTTCCATCATAAATAATCTCCCACTTTCTCATACACTCTTTCATTGTCTAATAAAGGGCCGGGTCATTATATAAAGGAACCAAGTATTAAAGGGTTAGTGAGTACAGTTTGTCCACTTGGTTTCTGGCCAGTGTGTGAACTATTTATTAAACAGATAAATTTAGGCAGCTCAAAAAATAGACCTAAAGGTTATAAACATTCCCATTCTGCTAAGAAGTTTTCAGGAGCATTAGATATATAAAAGTAAGGACATTTGAATCTCAAATTGAAATCTTTAAAGAGAATATTCCATGAGCATGAACTAATTCAGGCTAATTATTTCAAGAAAAACACAAAAGCAAATACCCTTTCCTCTGAAAAATTCCATCGCTATTCCTTTCCTTGGCCATTCCATAGACTCATTTGGCCATAAGCCAACCATCTAGAAGTATTGCGCCTTAACAAGCCAAGTGACTCCATTCTAAGGGGTTATCTTAGGAGTAAATTTCACAGAGTCCAAGTAAGGAGGCATACCTTTTTGGAGAGTGTTTTATACGGACAAAATAAGCAACCTGGAAATTTTGTAAGATTTATTGCCAGCAATGAGAAATTTAGCACAAACAAGGACTATTTGCTGGGTCTCAGCAGAATGGTTGTTCAGTGTTCACAGGAAGTTTAATTTTGAACAAATAAAATAGCTTAACAGCTAGAATCAGATTCTCCCATTATTTAAGGAAAAGTTAAGAAGTTTAGAATGCAATGTGTAGGATGCTGTGAATATGTCAGCACTGAGTTAAGTCATTCCAGCCTATTATTCCCACAGGCAGTCCAATTATGGAAGGATAATCGGACTGATAATGAGCATTCTGACTGGTCAACAGGTCCCTCTCAGGGTACAGTGCCCTGGCCCTTATAAGGCTGTCCCAAAAATGGCATGTTATAAAATAGGGCCTTTTAAAAGATGATAATATTTTTGGGGAAAAAAAAATCAGCTTACGTTGATTAAAATTAGGCATTGAATGCTTTTTTTAAAAAAAGAAACGAGGATTCAAGCTACTTGAAAAAACACAATAGAAAAAATAACTATTTTGTTTATTTTAACTATGCTATTATATGGAAGTATTTTAACTATATTTAGACAAATGGGGAAAAAAGCAAGTCAGGATCCCTAACAGTGTCAATTTAATAATTTTTGGAGTTTGAAATACATATTTAATGCAGTCAGGTATAACATTTTGTGTAAGCAATTATTCTATTATTTACTGTTATATGTTGACAGTAAATTTATATAAAGCCCTGTGTGTGCCAACATATTTAAATATATTCTGCCTGGAATGCTCTTTACTACCCTATCAACCAGTTAACTTCCACTATTTCTTTGATTTCCAGATTCATTTTCACTATCTTATGGGCTGTTTTATCTGACTTCCCTAAGCTAAAGTCCATATTATACACCATCTGACATATTACCTCTTCCTAGCCCTTAAAACTCTAGATGATATTTTTATTAATATCTATCTCCTCCAGTCAACAGTAATCTCCATGAGGGCAATCAGAGTCTTCTCCTGCTTAATATTATATCCCAGAATAGCACCTCGTACATAACAAGTGTTCAAGAAAAATGGTTTAATGAATTAATAAATGAATCAATTTAAGCTCTTTCTACATACCTCTAGATTGTGAAATCTGAAGAATGAAGAGAAAATGGATTGTGTACTGCCCTATAGATAAAAAAAAACAAAACATATACCTAGAGAGTACATCTGCTCTGGTAATTCCATTACTTTGGCACTTTACACTTTGATGTCATCAGCCCACTAGCCCTACCCTGGAAGAAAATAATAGAACTAATATTTCAAGTGACTGTGTAGGCAGACAGAAAGACAACAGGTAGAGAAAATGAGACTGCTTAAAGCTCCCAGTAGGCAATTGCAATAGTTGTTTACCACTGTTTTAGTTTCCTCGTTGCTAAAGCAAATACCATTAGGTATATACCCAGAAGAATTGAGAAAAGTTACACCAACAGACTTATGCACACCGATGTTCATAATGACAATATTCACATTTGCCAAAAGATGGATGCAACCCAGGTGTCTATCAACTGACAAATGGATAAACAGGCTGTGTTATATGCCTATGATAGAATATTATTCAGCTCTAAGAAGAAATGAAGTTGTGAAGCATATGACAACATGGATGAACCTGGAGGACATTATGTTGAGTGAAGCAAATCAGGCACAGAAGGGCAAATATTGTATGACTTCTCTATTATGAGCTAAATATAACGAGCAAACTCATGGAGCTAATAGCTAGAATATAAATTACCAAAGTAAAGAATGCCGTTAAAGAATGGAAAGCTGAGGTTTAATCTGTTCAGAATTGGTAAAATCATGTTTGTAAATATTTGGAAATGAATAGAAATGGTGAAAGCATATCATAGGATTTGTAAGTAGTAGCGCTTACATATCAGTATGATAGTGGTTTGTTTTTTGTTGGTTTTATTTATTTTTTCGGTATAACGAAAATGCTCTAATATTGATTGATGTGATGAATGCACAACTCAGTGATTAATGCCACTGATTGTACACTTTAGATAAATTGCATGGTTTATTAACAAAAAATAATACCGTGAGTTGGGTGGAAAATTCACCAAATGTAAGATGGGAACTATAGTTAATAGTAATACTGAGACAATGCTCTTTCATAATTTTTTACAAATGTTTCACAACAATGTCAGTTGGTGGTGGTGGGGTGATGTCTGGAAGCCCTGTATGATGTTATGCACATTTGTTTTGTAAGTTCACAACTTTCAACATATACTTATAGTTTATGTATATTCATGTATGACTGATATACTTCAATAAATTGTTTTTAAAATGAAAAAAATATATATATAGCTACAAATAGGTTAGATAAAATGGTTTATTCTCTGATTAATATGTAGAGAATAAGTTTAGGAACTTCTTAACTCTTCTCCATTTACTACTAGCTCTAAAACTGTTTACACCTCAGGGGGAATAATTTTAGTTATTCTGATATACTTTTTTGTTTCATGATATAACGCTTTTTATTAGCACTAATTATTCTTGGGTTCTTTTTTCTATTTCAATTTCATGTGAATTAAGTTGTATTTTTATTAATAAACTATTTTTTAGAACAGTTTCAGGCTTACAGAAAAATCATAATAATAGTACAGTTTCCCATGAACCTCATGCCCTGTTTCCCCTTTTATTAATGTTTTATATTAGCATGGTACATTTTTTACAATTAAAAAATCAATATTGCATATAACACAGCCTGTTTATCCATTTGTCAGTTGATAGACACCTGGGTTGCATCCATCTTTTGGCAAATGTGAATACTGTCATTATGAACATCGGTGTGCATAAGTCTGTTGGTGTAACTTTTCTCAGTTCTTCTGGGTATATACAATTTTTTAAAATCCACTATTATTAGCTGGAGTCCATGCTTTATTCAATTTCTTTGGTTATTACTCAAAGTCCTTTTTCTGTTCCAGGATGCCATCCAGGAGACCATATTAAATTTAGCTCCTATGTCTCCTTAAGCTCCTCTTCACTGAGACAGTTTTTCAGACTTCCCTTGTTCTCGATGGCCTTACAGTTTTGAGGTATTTTGTAAAATGTACCTATATTGATAGTTGGCTGATTATTTTTTTTCATGATTTGACTGGTGTTATGTGTTTTGGGAGGAAGACCACAAAGGCAAAGTGCCATTTTTATCACATCATTTCAAGGGTACATACAATAAACATTATGTAGAATTATTATTGTTAACCCTGATCACATGGCTGAGATAGTGTTTGTCAGGTTTCTCTACTGTAAAGTATCTATTTTTTTCCCCTTTCCATACTGTACTCCTTGGAAAGAAGTCATTATGAACATCAAGGAGTGGGGAATTGTGCTCCATCTCTTTAGGGCAGAATATCAACATAAATTATTTAGAATTCTTCTGCAAGGGAAATTTATCTCTTCTCCCAATTACATTATATTTTAATCATTTCTTTAGATAAGTATGGGCTCATGGATATCTGCTTAATACTTTGAGTCATAGTTCAGTACTACTTATTTCTCTACTCACATCATTCTCACTCTGACCATTGGGAGCAATTTGAATTGGATCCTAGGACACTCTTGACATACCTGCATCAATGTGGATTTGTTTTTGCTTTTTTTTCTGAGAACTTCCTTATTTTCTGGTACTACAAGATGTTCCAGGCTCATTTGTATATGTCCTGTCACAGTTCTGGAATCAGCCATTTCCCCAAGGATTTCTGATTCCTTTTATTGGAGAATGGTATTAGAAACCAAGATCTGGGTGCTAGGTGTGTTCATTACCACTGAAGTGTCATTTCTTTGTAAGCCTCTCAGCTCACAGAATAATGAAGTATATGTGTGTATACTAACTCTGGAATGCAAGATATCTATAAATATTGCTATACGTAGTAACTGTATTTGTATAAAGCTAAACATGATGTTTTGGTGTCTTCGAATCTAATCCTTTACCACTTGGATCATTCTAGCCTCCTTCTCTTGCTTTTTATAAATTCCCTCTTCAACAGTAAGAAAACTGGCTACCACCCTCCACCATACAGTTACTATAAAAGTAAGCAGTCATAGTAGTGTCAGAATTGTTAAGCCATTTCCCCAGGAGAACAACTTTATCAACTAGAGCAGAGGTTCTTAACCATTTTTGTTCCATGGACCCCTTTGCCAGTCAAGTGAAAACCATGGACCCCTTCTCAGAATGTAGCAGGAGATATTTTTTTGACACTCAACTAATGTCAGGTCTAATAACTACCATAATTTCAAAGTATGGATGAGTGTAAGCGATTTTTCAAGATATGCAACAACTGTAACATGATATGAAATGAATACTACTGTAACTTATTGCATACATTCATAAGTGAAGGAAATGCTAGATTTCAGTTAGAGGTCAGAGAAAATAAAGATAATAAGTTGATTTTTTTTTCAATTCAAGCTCATGGACCCCCTGAAATTTTTCCACGGACCTCTTGGGGGTCCATGGGCCCCTGGTTGAAAACCTCTGAACTAGAGTATAGTATTTATGCACAGTTTTTTTGCCTTTAATATTCTAGACTCATTCCTTTCCAAAGTGCTTGAGTAGGAACCATGCCCCTCATCACCTTTGATAAGCTTGTTTTGTCCATTTGTAATACAGGTAAATTTTTTAAAATCAAATTCTTCATTTCATCCTGGGATCTTGGGACCTCCTAAATGAATTTTAATTTGCATACATTAAGGTACACTCTTCGTGCTGTGAAATTCTCTGGATTTTGACAAATGCACCATGTTGTGTGTCCACTATTACAGTATCATAGCCAATAGTTTCACCACCTTAAATCTCCCCTGTGCTTAACCTATTCAATTCTTTCCATCTTTTTTCCCTGGAAGCCATTGATCTTTTACTCTCTATATAGCTTTTTATTCTAGAAAAATGTCATAGATTGGAATTGCACATTATGAACCCTTTTCAGACTGGCTCCTTCCAATTTGCAATATGCATTTAATATTCATCCATCTTCCCCATGGCTTGTGTGGTGGTTTGGAGCTGTATGTCCCCAGAAAAAAACATGTTCTTAAACTTAATCCATTCCTGTGGGTGGGGATCAATTTTAATTAGGTCCTTTTGATGAGGTTACTTCAATTAAGGTGTGGTCCAACTCAATCAGGATGGGTCCTAATCCTATTACTGGAGTCCTTTATAAGAAGAATGAAACTCAGACAGGAAGAGATAGTCACAGGAAGTAAGTATCTGAAATTCAACAGAACCTGGAAGAGAAAGTAGAGGTTGAGAGTTGCCACTATGTGCATTACCATGTGACAGAGGAGGCCAGGATGAAGGATCATAGGCAGCCAGCTCCAGAAGACCAGTCATTGGGAAGAAAGCATCTCTTTGAATTTGGACATTCTTTATGGCAGTTTGGACTGAAAGGAACAGAGAAGGGACAAACTGAAAGAAGAATGACTTCAAGGGCAGAACCATGGAAGCTGAGATATGGACTAAAAAGCTCCTAAAAGCCAAGAGAAGGGGCCCACACATATGTGAGGAAAGGGCAGGTCTGCCTCTGTGCTTGGAGATGGTGGGCTTTCCACCCCTTTGTTCTGGGAATGCTGCCTCCCCAGTGTTAGGAGACTGTGGGGCCTGTGTCCCAGCATTTGCAGAAAGACTGGCTGCTGCCCCAGAGCTTGGAAAGCATGAGACCTATGTGCCAGGTTTTGTGGAGAGCCTGGAAACCATCCTGATGCTCAGAGAGGATGAAACCTTCACACCAGAGTTTGGGGAGAACATGGAACTGCCATTCCATCAGGACTGGAGGACAAAGCTTTGATCCATAGACGCCTCTTAGACATTGAAATCTAATGGACTTTATCCTACTGGGTTTCAGAATTGTTTGGGACCCATAGCTCCTGTTTCCCTTCCAGTTTCTCCCTATGGGAATGGAAATGTTTATATTATGCATGTCCCTCAACTGTACATCTGGAAGCAGATAACATGTTCTCTAGGTTTCACAGGTACACAGAGAGGGAAATTGTGCCCACAGTTCCACACCCATAACTGATTTTTGTGAAACTTAGCATTGCTACTGAAATGATATGAGGCTTTTGGGATATTGTGATGGAATGAATGCATTTTGCATGTAGAAGGACATGTCATTTTGTGGTCTAGGTGTGTAGTGTGATGGTTTGGAACTGTATATACCTGAGAAAAACATGTTTTAAACTTTATCCATTCTTCTGGGCATGAACCCATCCTTTTGAGGAGATCATTTCAGTTAAGGTATAGCCAAACTCAATCAGGATGGGTCTTAATCCTATTAACTGTGACCTTTATAAGCAGATAAAATTCAGACAGGGAGAGAAAGAAGCTGAAATTTAGCAGAACCCAGAAAAAGAAAGGAGAGGCTGCTATGTGTATTTCCATTTGACAGAGGAGCCCAGGACCAAGGATCACCAGCAGCCAGCCTCAGAATGCCACAGTTTTCAGGGAGAAAGCATAGTTTTGATGATGATTAAATTCCCATTGTTTGAGCCATCCTTTATGGCATTTGCTTGAGCAACCTAGGAAACTAAAACAACCAATAACTCACTCCTTTTTATCATTGCATAATATATCCCCTCATATAGATGTGCCATAGTTTGTTTATCCATTCATCTACTGAAGGTTATCTTGGGTACTTCCAGTTATTTATGCAATTAGGAATAAAGTTGCTATAAACATTCACATGTAAGTTTTAGTGTGGACATACATTTTCAAAAACAGTTGGGTCAACTTATGAAAGGAGTATAATTTGCTGGATTGTATGGTACAATTATGTCTAGCAATGTAAGAAACTGTCAAAATGAGTTCCAAATTCCCATGAGTAATGAATGAGATTTCCTATTGCTCCACATTCTCATCAGAATTTGTTATTGTCAAATTTCTGGATTTTACCCATTGTAATAGATGTGCAGTAGTATTTCATTGCGATTTAATTTCCAATTTCCTAAAGATGATGTTAACTATCTATACATATGCTTATTTGTCATCTGCATATCTTCTTTGGTGAGATATGTGTTTTAATTTTTAATTGGGTTATTTTCTTATTGTTGAGTTTTAAGAGTTCTTTACATATTTTAGATTCAAGCCCTTTTTCAGGTATGTGTTTTTCAAATATTTTCCCTACTTTGTGGCTTGCATTTTCATTCTCTTGACAGAGTCTATTGCACAGAAGAAGTTTTTAATCCTAAAAATCCAACTAATAATTTTTCCATTGATCATGATTTTGATGTGATTTCTAATACTTCATCACCGAAGAAAAGTTCACATAGATTTTCTTCTATATATTTTTCTGGAGGTTTCATGGTTTTGCACTTTAAATTTAAGCCTACAATCCCTTTTGTGTTAATTTTCATGAAAGATATAAGGATTGTGCCTAGATTCAAATTTTTGCTATGGACATCCAATTGTTTCAGCACCATTTGATGAAAAAAACTATATTTCCCCATTGAACTGTCTTTGGTTCTTTGTCATATTTGTCAAAGATAAGTTGATTATATTTATTTGGATCTATTTCTGGAATCTCTATTCTGTCCCATTCATTTATGAGTCTATTCTTTCACCAATAACGTGCTAACTTGATAACTAGCTTTATAGTGAGTTTTGAAATTGAGTTGTGCGAGAGCTCCAATTTTGTTCTGCAATAATGTGTTAACTTTTCTAAGATTTTCCTTTCCCATATAAACTTTAGAAAGTGTTTGTTGATAAAATAGCCTGCTGTAATTTTGATAGGATTTCAGTTGATTCTATATATCAAATTGGGAATAATTTACATTATAGCAATATTGAATCTTCTGATCCAGGGACACAGAATATATTGTCATTCAGTTAGACCTCCTTTGATGTCTTTCATCAGAGTTTTGTAGTGTCCCACATATGATTCTTTAAATATTCCATTAGATTTATGCCTAAGTATTTCATTTTTGTGCTAATATAAATTGTATTTTTTTAATTGCAAATTTCAAATGTTCATTGCAGTTATATAGGAAAGGAATACTTTTGTGATTTTTGCCTTGCTATAATCAATTACTAGTTCCAGGACTTTTATTTTTCTATTCTTCAAGATTTTCAACATAGACTATCATGTCATCTGTGAACAAGGATCATTGTATTTCTTTATTCCCAATCTATATGCTCTTTACTTCCTTTTCCTATATAACTACAGTTATTACTAGGGAGTATTTCCAGTACTATATTGAATAGGCATGGTGCCAGAGGAAATCTTTGTCTTGTTCCCAATCTTAGGGAATTGAATTTCCCCAGTTTCATTCCACTAAGTATGATTTTAGATGTGGGTTATTTGTACATGTTCTTTATCAAGTTGAGGAAGTTCTTTTATATTCTTAGTTTGCTGAGAATTTGTATCACGAACTGGTATTGAGTATTGTCAAATGCTTTTCCTGCACCAATAGATATGATCCTGTGCTTTTTCTTGTTTAGCCTGTTGAGGTAATGCATTATAATGATTTTCAAATATTGAATGAGTTTTGCATATCTGGAATATATCTCACTTTGTCCTGTTGTATACATTCATACATTGTTGGATCAATAGACTAATATTTTGTTAAGCGTTTTGCATATATATTCATTAGAGATATTGGTCTATAACTTTCCTTTCTTGCAATGTTTTCATTTGATTTTGGTATTATTGTAATGCTGGTCTCATAGAACAAATTAGGAAGTGTTCCTTCTGCTTCTATTTTGTAAAGTCATCCAGGAGAATTAGTGTAGTTTCTCCCCTAAATGTTTCATAGAATTCACCAATGAAAATATCTGGACCAAGTGCTTTCATGTTTGGAAGTTTATTAATTATTGATTCAACTTCTTTAAGAGATATAGGCTTATTCAAATTGTCTATATCTCCTTGAATGAGTTTATATATATATATATATTAGGATACATTGATTACATAAATGTTACACAGAAATTTTAGGAGTATATGCCACCCTCCCATACCTCCCACCACCTCCCACATTTATATCCTTTATCAGTGTGGCACAACGCCTGTGATAGATATACACATTTTGGGGCTTTGTCATCAAGCATGGATCACAGTTCAGTCTGAATGAGTTTTAATGGTCTCTGTCTTTCAAAGGAATGGGTTCATTTCACCTAAGTTATCAAATTTATGGACAAAGCATTGTTCAGAATATTCCTTTATTATTCTCTTAATGTCCATGGGATCAGTACTGCTAATTCCCTTTTCCTTTCTGATACTGATATTTTGTGTATTCTCTCTTTTCTTTTTAGGTTAACCTAGCTAGACGTTGATCAAGTTATTTATCTTTTCAAATAACCAGATTTGGGGCTCCTTGACTTTCTCTATTTTCCTGTTTTAAAATTCACAGACTTCTATGCTAATTTTTTGTCTTCTGCTTGATAGAGGCTTAAGTTACTATTCTTTCTCTCTGGTTTCCCAAAGTAGAAACTCAGATTATTGATTTTAGATCTTTCTTCTTTGATGATACATGCACTGAATGCTACGTATGTCATTGATATTACTACTCCCAGTTTCTTTTTAATGGTGTGGGCGTGTGTCCTGGTTTGTCTTTTTTTGGATCCCAGAAAATTATGTTCTTATGCTAACTCATTCCTGTGCCTGTAAACACAGTGTAGATGAGGACTTTTGATTAGATTCAGTTAAGGGACCTTGATTAGACCATTTGATTGGATTGGACTATGTCAGGGAGATGTGACGCAGGTTGGTTCTCCACCCTCTTGCTGGGTCTTATAAACTGGGAACCTACAGGGAGACACAAAGAAAGGAAATTGCCGTTTTGACCTGGCAATGTGAGAGAGAGGATTCCAGCTTTGCCTACAGCTGCAAAAAGACACAGAAGGCCCATGAGGCTCAAGGAGGCAAGCCCCAGGGAGAGATGTGTGATTGCCCACAGCTGAGCCCCAGAAGAAACTAGAAAGAGACCAGCAAATCCATCACCTTGCCTCACCATGTAGCAGGCCTCCAGTGTCTGCTCACAACCATAGTGAGAAACGTCTCTGATGCCTTGATTTGAACATTTTCACAGCCTTGAAATTGTAAGGTTTTACCCCAAATAAATCGCCTTTATAAAAACCAATCCATTTCTGGTATTTTTGCATCGGCAGTCTTTGGCAATCTAAAATAGCACAGTATATCTCTCTCCATCCCTTTACTTTTAATCTCCTTGAGTCTTTGTATTTAAAGTGGGTTTCTTCTTGACAACACTTAAGTTGGGTCTTTATTTTATCCACTCTAGAAATCTGTCTTTTAATTACGTATTTACACATTTAAAATGGTTATTTATATAGTTGAATTAATATCTAATATGTTTGTAATTTTCTGTCTTCAGTAAATTTGTTCTTTGTTCCCTTTTCTCCTTTTTTTAACCTCCTATTGTTTTAATTGAGCATTTTATATAATTTTATTTTATCTCTTTTATTTGCATATTAATGATAGTTATTTAAAAATTTTAATGGTTGCCCTAGAGTTTGAAACATACCCTTTAATCCAAGTCCACCTCCAAATAACACTGTATGGCAATGTGTAGTGCAGGAACTTTATAGCAGAGCGTTCCCGATCCCTCCCTCCTGTCTCTTATGACATGCTGTCATTCTTTTTACCTATAATCACCCAATATATTGCTACAATTATTATTTTGAACTAACAGTTATCTGTTAGATTAATTAATAAAAACAAATAAAAGATTTTATCTTATCTTCATTTATTCACACCCTCCACCCCCGGCACTCAGTTTCTTTATGTACATCTAACCCTCTGACCTGTATCATTTTCCTTCTCTCTGAAGACCTCTTTTTACATTTCTTGCAGGGCAGGTCTACTGACAACAGATAACCTCAGTTTCTGTTTGTCTGAAAAAGTATTTATTGCTCCTTCATTGTCGAAGGATAATTTTTCGGGATTCAGAATTCTAGTATTTTTGTATATTTTGTTGTGTTTTGTTTTGTTTTAGAAAAGCTAAATTTTAATTATTCAGACTGTTTTACAGTGGAAATAGGCATCCAAAGGCTGGTTTTAACTGTTCACAACTATTCAAAAGACAAAAACAAAATCCTTGGCGAGCGCTCACTCTGGAATTGTCACATATCCCTGCCTAGTCCCCAGCAATGCTGGATGTCACCTTTGTTCCTCCCAGCCTTG
>PVKH010002772.1:0-26339 GCA_004027955.1 Chaetophractus vellerosus
GCACCAAGTTAATCCTTCCAGGACATAGAATTTATGAGTCTAGAAAGCAACTCCAGACATGGGGCCTTTTAAACTTTCACCACGTGTTGCTTTCCTGCAGCATCTTGCTCTTAATATAGAACTGGGCTGCTTTTGAGTTGGGAGGTAAAACCTGCATGCCAGCACTTCTCTCTGGGCTCTTCCCACTTGGGGTTTCACGTCCTGGCCATTTGCCTTCACTCTTGCTGTGCCCGCTATTTTCCACTACGCTCCCCCTCCCTACCCCGGGTTTTTCTCATTGAGTTGACAAGTTTGGCCAAGGCCTGGATGTGAGTGGGACTCAAAGAGGAGGGCAAGGGTGGGCAAGGTAGAGGATACAACAGCTGGACAAAGAAAATAAAGGCGACTTTTCCTATATGCAGCTGATGGATAGTTACTCTTTCCCCAAATTCGGGTTGCCCCCAAGTTTTAAATAATCTCTTGGATACTAAGCAGGTTTTTCCACCAGCCCTAAAGGGAGCCATTTTGTTCAGAGGCTACTATTTGCCCTTGAACCCATTACACCAATGTTGACTTGGAGCCCCCAAAGGTGACTTCTTTCAGAAAGGTACCATGTTAGACATCTCCTTGGCAAAAACCTGAAAACCAGGGGCCCTTAAGAACACAGGTTAGTAGGACAGAGTCTAGCATGTTGTCATTGCCCCTCTGAGTTATATGTGCATCAAATGTGCACATGGTGAATAATCAACCGACATTGTTGAACTGACTTGTTTGACAGCATGAGAGAAAAGCAAGGTACCTGATTAATTAAAAAAAAAAAACCTAAGGAGTCACTGTAAGCTGCCAAGTTTGAGATGTCTGCCAGGTGCAAATTAGTCTGGGGTATCCAAACCAGCCCAACTCCCTCCTTCCATTTCCTAGAAGAAGAGGTTTTCCCTTTACTGTTTTGTAAAATGGGGGAGATCATACTCCTTATTTCATATGGATTTTGTGATGATTAATTGAGAGCAGTCTGCATCTGGCATGTAGTAAAGTGCGTTATGTGCCATTTCTTTATTACGATCATCACAGAACTTACATAATAAGACTTTCAACATTGAGATTTCTCCTTGAATCGATGGAGACCCGAGAAAGCAGTGCATAGGGAATCGAGTGTGTCTTCTTTATGAGAAGTTCTGCATTAGAGAAGCAACATCACCCAAAAAGGGAGAGGACCCAGGGCTCAGTTGTAAGAATAGTCTTTTCATCTGCTGAATTCAGGAAGTAGCTGAAATTCACATATCCTTTGCCACTTGAGATTTTCTGCCTATTTTACAAACCACAGTTGAACATAAATTAATCTTGGGAACATATTGAAATTTACTTGTAAGCGTCTTCAGACCATTTAATAGCCCAAATTTTCCCCCAAAAGATTGCTCTTCTGTTGACTTCCACTTTCTTTAGGCTCTTCATAGAAAATTCTCCAGCTTCTGAAGGGGTCAGAGGAATTTACCCATCTGAAAGCAGTGATCCGACATGAGTGAATTTTCCCGAAGACAGGCAGTAGTACTTTAGCTTTGAAAATGTTGCCAATGTATTTTTTATATAGTACTAGACAGTCAAATATTTGGCAAATTAGTTCAAAAAATTTTTAGTGGGATGAGGTAGCACTAAATATAGCTAGTGAGTTAGTTTTGCCTGCCCTCCAGCAGATGCATCTTTATGAATTAGGAACAAATGTTTTCTCCTTTGGCATTATAACATCTTATTTTGTCATCATAGTGCCTCAAAGTGTGATGATGATACTAACAAACAAGGAAATACTGGAAATGGCCAAGGGCAATGCCATTGTTTGTTTGTTGGCCAAAGTAAGCTTGAGGAAGGCAGAGTATTGGTCAATAAGTACGTGCATTGAGTGCATTTACTTGATCCGTCCAGTCCAGAAATATCTGTTGAGGTCCTGCTCTGGTCCTGAGTTAAGCACTGGCTATAAAGCAGTGTTCTTGTCACAGCTCTTTGGTTTTATGGAACAGAGCACTCCTCAAGCATGCTCATATATCAAGCAGAGTTTATTGAAGGGGCACAGTGACAGCTCAGGGAAAAGGGGAACAGAAAATGGGAACCAGTTCTAGGAACTGGGAAATTATCAGAGACTCCAATAGTGACTCTTGTTTTCTGTCATCTCTTTGTCAGCTCTCTCCTTCTCTTTTTCTGGAGCCACAAGGCATCTCTTTTCTCTCTGAGCCTGCTTTAGTTTCCTGTTTCTCTCTGCAGATATACCTTCTCTGCCTACTTGTTAGAGACAAGGTAGCTGGAATTGGCCACCTCAGTCCTGGATGATCTTTCCACTTGGAGCTCACCTCTATTTATTTAGTTACTGTTCTCAAAAAAGAACAACTAATTACTAGTTGGTTGATGATTAGTCCATGAATTGCAAATGTCTTGTAAAATGCCCTGTTCCATTTGGCATGGCAGAGGTGAAACATATGATATAGACACAACTCCCTAGACCACATACTCCCACGAGGATGAGAGACATGCTGTTCTTAGAGAAGTTAGAGGTTGGTCAAACATCTTCAAATGCCCTCTAAAACGGTGCTTTAGTGAAAGGGCAGTTGGGTCTGTACTATTGCCCATCCGATGGCACTGCTGATATGAATTTCACTGCTAAAAGGGCATTTGAAGTCATATGGGTCCAAATGATGCAATTATGGAAATGAACTTAAATATCCTGCACTTTAAGTACTTTTCATACATTAGCTCATTTAATCCTCATAAAACCTAGCTGGAAGGTACCATTGTTATCCCAATTTTGTATCAGGAGACTGAAATGTAAGAAGGTTAAGAAACTTTCCTGAGGACATAAAGTGAGTATAGGACTGGGATTCAAACCCAGGTAGTTGCACTGTAGAGCCCTGGAAATGAACCCCTACCCTATACTGCCTACTGCAGTGTGAGAAGGTGGTTGAGCTGAGCTAGAATTTCTGCATCTGAATTCTAGTCCTGCTTCCCTCTGCAGGTCTGCCCAGGATGCAGTGTAAGTCTCTCAAGTTTCCCTGACTCACATGATGGTGTGGAGATCTGCTTGGACAGCCTGCAAGTGCTGGAATGGGTTCCACAAACCCAGCCGGGGTTGACCAGGAGGCAGGCATTGGGGAAAGGGGTACAGTCCAAAGTGAAACCCTCTTCATCAGATGCAGACCGTGGTGCAAGAGCAAAATCAGAGACAGGATCATAGACTCAGCCAGAGAGTAATACCTGGTGGTGTAGATTCAGGGGCTATTATTTTTTTTTGTCTGTTGAGAAGTTCTGACTAGTGCTAGGACTAATGCCTCATTTTTGCAGGTAAAAGGAAGACACCAAGGATTGTTTTGCTTTCATTGTTATAGTCCAGCATGGTGGGTTTAAGGCTGGCCCCTCTTCAGGAAGTACCTGATGTTGAGGAAGCATCCCAGGTCTCTCTTGATTCCGTAGATGATATCAGTTTGGATTGGAGGTGCCTGATAGGCTGCAAAGGAAGCAGCTGTAGAGCAGATTGTCCTTGAAATTTATGAAGGTGCCAGTAAACTTACTTTGCATCATGTTTTCTTCTAGTATTAATACTCTTACTGCCTATACCTATATAGTTTATTTTTGTGATTACTCTGGGGCATCGATTGCTATATTATTACAAGAGAAAAACCATGTTTTTTAAAGTGAAGAAAATAATGTGTCCTTTGTTTAAGCTTGTGTAGTCTGTAGATGTTCCATATATCTCCATATCAAATTACATATCAAATACTCATCACATTTTGTGCACCTTTTAGTACTTTACTACAACATATTCCCAGTGGCTTACAACCACTGTAACTGGACAGTCATTGAAATGAGTTTTAGTAGATTAGTTCTTTTTCCATATTTAATTAGCACTCTTAGTGTTCAAGGCAGTTTTCCATTTACATATTGTAATTAATTTTAAAGTATCCATGCTTCAAGCCAGTGGAACATGTTACTCTCTGATTGCACTTTGTAAAAGTACTTGTACATATTCCATGTTCCAAGATTGTGGTGCATCCTGCAGAAATATCCAGATAATTGTTTCAGCATTTCCTGGAACATGAATGACTAAATCAGAACACCAAGTTACATGCTGATTCAATCACTTTTGTTTAATGGGAAATTAGCCTTACCTATTACATCACTGACATGGTAGCCAAGAGAGAAGATGGCTTCTCCACTGGTCCACTAGCCCTGAGTGTTGTATTCATTCCAACAATTCATTCTTTCTTCAGTGGTTCCAGGATGCTCTTCTTCAGCATTGCTTAGGGTGTGTGGTGTGGAACAGCATTATTATCCTCAGTAGTAAGAGTTCTAGAAAGTAACAAGGGCTTCACATGAATGACAAAGACTGCCCCCTCATCATTTGTAAAGATAAACCAGAATTTTAGCACAGGGAGGAATCTCTGATACAGCTTAGTCCAAAATTCCCATTTTCATATGAGGAAACTGAGGCTGAGGTCACTAAATGACTAGATCAAAGCGGTGGAGGAGTCGGGAGTGGGTGTAACAACATAGCAGGGATCTGCTTCTTGGTGGTTTTGGGCTGCCCTCCCCTGACCCGGAACAAGTCCAGCCATTCATGTATCCACAGCTCTGGTTTCCTTCCTGGGTCTTCATTGCCAGGTGATTTTTCTTGTGCTGAATGTGCTACCTCTTAGGAAACAAATTTCCTAAATCCCCTTACTTTATATCTTGCCTTTTACTCACAATTGCTTTAGAAGAAATGAAATCTAGTTGGCATTTCCCATTTAGTCCTTCATGTATTTTCAACAATCAACCAAAGAAATATTAATTGAGGTCTCTAGGAAAGCCTATTGCAGTGTGAGTCCCAATGGGATATTATAAAAGAAAATGAGGTCCCTGATTTTATCCATAAAGAGCTGATGATCAATATCTACTAAGAGAAAAATAATATAAAATCTCTTTTAGAGATGTTTTGGGGATTAAATGAGTTAATCCATATGTGGTCCTTACACCAAAGCCTAGAACATACTAAATGTTCAATAATGTTAGCGATAATTATTTTGATCATCATTATTGTGTCATATACTTTGAATATAAGAGTGATAGGGCTCTCCAGGGAAACAGAATCATCAGTATCTATATATTTACATATATATTTACATATATATTTACATATATATGTAACTATTAAGAGATTTATTTATTATAGGGATTGGCTCATACAACTGGGTATTGGCAAGTCCAAATTCCTTAAGGCAGGCCACAAGTTGGAAACTCCAATGAAGATGAAGTTGAATTCCCCAGGAGAAGCTGGTTGACTGAAGTGGATTCAGAAATTCTTTCTTTCTGACTTCTGAAATCCTCCATTCTGGCTTTTAGGACCTTCAACAGATTGGGTGAGAAGAGTCCCCTTATTGCTGAAGGCAGTCGCCTTTGTTGAATGTAGATGCAATCAGTTGTAAATGCAATCAACTATCAATGCACATCCATCGATTAAATACCCTTGTAGTAACATCAGACCAGTGCTTGCTTGACCAAAGAACAGTAAAGCCTAGGTAAGTTAAAACATGAAATTAACCATCACAAAGGGAATGTACAAACTGAACTGGATGTAGCTCATAATTTTTTTGTGGATATACATTTTGATTTCATGGTTTCTCATTTTAGTGCTGCTTTCTGACTTGCTCTGATTGGTTGACTGTAAGCAGAGACTGACACAAGGACTTGGGTGCAGTTAGTGATTTGGGCAGTGTTCCAAGGAAGCAACGGTGAGGACAGGGGGAGAGTAAAGCAGGAGGAAATGCTTATAGTTGTACATTTTTTTTTAAAGATTTATTTATTTTATTACATATCTCCCCTTCCCCCCGCTGTGGCAACGCGCCGAGAGTGGTCACTGCGCAGGCGCGGCTTTCCCCGCCTCTGAGTGGTCTCTGCGTCCGTTCACGGCCGGCTCTCAGTTCGCGGGTGGCTGGCTGCGCTCCATCCGCGGGCGACCTGCCCTGCCCGTGGCGGCTCTTGCCATGTCCATGGCAGCTTCTTGCCCTGCCCATGGCGGCTCCGGCCCGCCCATGGTGGCTTGCCATTCTCAAGGTGGTCTGCCCACTAGGAGAGGTCCCCGGGAAAAGAACCCAGGGCCTCCCACGTGGTATGCCGGTGCCCTATCCACTGGGCTATCGAGCCGGCCCCAGTTGTACATTTTTGAGATTACTGCTGTAGGCAACAGCTCAGCCAGGGCCTCCAAGAAGCCTAAGGATGCCTCCAAGAGCTATCTTTTTTAAGGATGGGAGGTTGGAGCATTTATCTACTGGCTCTGATTCCATTGGTTTACAGTTGACTCCAGGGGCCTTACTCCTCTCCCACTCCTGAGGTGATCTCATGTATTTTCATGGATCTCATGGATTGAGTGAGAGTTGATGCCCCTGATCAGCTAGTACACACCCCATGACAAGGGAGTTGAGGCTGAGCGCACCCAGAACTGTGTTCGACAGCTGAGGCTAAAACCAGTGGTTGGGGTGGAGGGGCTGGGACCTGTCACCAAAGCCCTCTAGTGCCAGGATGGGTAACTCAGAGGGGACAACTTCTGAAGTGTGAGAAATGAGTGTCTACGTTTAATTTTGGTTTCTAAACTCATTCCCCCACTTGCTGCCACGCACAGCGTAAGATAATTTCAATCTCCTGGAACTTAAGAGGTTAGGTGTAATTTAACAAATAATTGTTATAAATTGATATAAATTAATTTAATAGCTGGATGCATATAAAGGCTTGAATGCTTTTGGTGTAGCTAAGTGTTGCCTCACTGCATCTGGGGGCATCAGCTAAGCTGGGCTTTTCTCTGCTGGCTGGAGGACATGGGAGGGTTGGCAACTTTGGACTGAAAATGCTGCTCCTGTTTTCCATCAGATGCTGCTTTTTAAGGTGTCAAATGTACTATTTGTGTATACTTGGGTAGATTTTCTGGTAGATTTTCCTATGCTACAAATGGTTTAACAATTTTTATTGGGTCTTTCTCATAATTATTGACATTTTCCTTCCTCCTCTCTCTCTTCCTACTTCCCTCCCTTCCTGAAACATTGGTGAAACACTTATTATTGGTGAAGTACTGCTTAATATCTATAGGGGATACAGAGATGGCTATCATGGGGAGCCTCTCCTCAAGGAGCTTATACTTTCCTATGTGATAGGATATTTGTGGTGGCTTGAAGCTGCCTGTGCCCCCAGAAAAACATGTTCTTAAATCTGATTAATTCCTGTCGGTGTAGACTCATTGTAAGTAGGATTTTTGATGAGGCTACTTCAGTTAAGGTGTAAACCACCTCATTCAGCATGGGTCTTAATCTTATTACTGGAGTCCTTCATAAATGAAATGAATAGATTGAGAAAGAGAAAGCCATGGAAGCAAGAAGCTGAAATCAATGAAACCTGGAAGAGAAGGGAGAGAGCAGCAGATGCCACCATGTACCTTTCATGTGTTAGAGGAGCCAACGATCACCAGCAGCCAGTCTTTGGAAAGAAAGCATTGCCTTGATGATGCTTTGATTTGGACATTTTCTCAGCCTCGAAACTGTAAGTTAATAAATTCATATTGTTTAAGCCACCCATTTCATGGTATTTGCTGGAGCAGTGCAGGAAACGAAAACAATATTTTCTAATAAATGTGACATGATGTAAAAGTTTGAGACCACTCTTCAATATGGCAGGGAGATTCACCTTTCTAGAAGAGGGTGGGAAAGGCAGGCAAGCCCCCAATTTGTGGCTTCATGACACTCCAAAAGCTTGCTTATGAGCCATTTTCTTGTTTTTATAGGGAAGTGTGTTCTGAGTTCCAATGTTATACCTGATTCTTGGGATCCTATTTATCTCTTGCTATGGAAAACTACTTCCATTAGAAGCTCTTGGACACTCTAATTCTGATACTTTTCTTCTATCCCCCAGTCTCTGGGAGTCAGGTAATAAGGATCATGGGGAGAAGGAGCATCAGAAAAAAGTCCTCGTTGAGCAGGTGTGGAGCTGCTCAACATGTAGGAGCATGGGGTTGGGTGTGTGTGCTTATGAATCACGAACGTTCCTGGTAGCAGAGGACACCATTGCTTCACATTACCCAGATCAAAGGGGAGGAGCATTCTTGGGTTCTTTGATGGGTGTGGGGTGGGGACATACACATGTGGCCTCTTCACATGGCCTGGGCTTCCTCACAACATGGTGGCTCACATGCAACACAATTACATCAACTCAGCAAAACTTTCCCCAGCATCTCCTGTATTTCATGTGTGCTGCTGGACTCCTTTATGCCCTCTATGGGTTCAATACAATGGCAAGTGGATTCCTCATGAGAGTAGCCCTGGCATTTACAGATAAGTCTGAAACTCAGTTTTCTGCCTTCCCACATAAATTTGCTATATATTAAAGGTTTATACAAACTCAGACAATATCAATCACATTTATAAAAAATACTTTGAAAAAGTAAAAAGTAATTTTAAAAATGGTAATGAACACTCAGCTAAATATCTCTGGGTGGTAACACTAGTTCTCCATGGGATCCACACCAGTCACTTTGGATATTAATGTAATCCCAGTAGATGCTCTCGTCAACAAAGTCTTTCCTATATCTTTCTATGGGCATTCAACCTAATCTATAGCAAAGTAAAAAAGAAATGTTAAGTACAAGAAGTTATTCTTGCTCCTTTTGTACCTAGGGTATGATGCAAAAGTGTTTCCTTTAGAGGGTTGGGAGAGGTGGAGGAAGGGAAGTTTTGAATGTTATCATCTGTCCATTCAGTGGGAACCAGTCTGCTGCTGTTATTAAATGTTCACATCCCAAAGCGTCTGCTCTTTAATTATCTATAAACTCATTTTAATGTGTATTCCAAAAGTTGGCCGGCCCTTTCTTTAAAGGGATAAAACCCATAGCTGTCTTCTTAGAAGGCTTTTAAAATTATTTGCTTCAAATCCTTTAAGTAAATGGATTAAACCACTATTTGAAATGAAAGTAGCTGTTGACTCATGTAAAAGCATTGTTTTTCTCTGCTGCTTAAAGGCAAATTGATTAAAGGACATTGGGAGTCTAAAGAGTCTTTGGTAAGGAGAGTGTGTTAAAATTCCTATTTTTTTCCTACTACCTTTTCCCCCTACCTTATTAATGGCTTTCTATTGCAGATAACAGTCTGAGGACCAGCTCTGGCTTGAGAACCATACCTTAGGTATCACTGGTCTAGGAGACTGTGTGACCCTGAGAAAGGCACATTATGGAGGTGGGAGTAATGGAGCTACTGTGGCAGATACTGTTGGATGACAGTAGACTAAATTATGCACTCCTTCAAAAGTAGAACACTGACTTACTCAGCTATGTGTTCTGCACCTCCACCTGCCTTGGGGAGCTGACACCATCTTAGAGTCTTTGGCAAGCCTGATCAGCCCAAGGGTAAGCCCATGCCCCTTACTCAAAACAGCCCAGGAGAATGAATCTGATGGGGTTCAGGCCAAGCTGCTATGAAATAAGGTTTGTTGGGAGTTTCTGGGAATGTTACTCCTTGCTCTTCTGAGACAACTTCCAGAAGCTATCCAACATCTCTTTCCAGAACACATAAGCAAAGAATCAATAAGTCCAGATGCTTGGACCAGGAGAAGAACCAGCCTTAGGGTGGAGTGGCTGCTAGTTGGCCAAGTGAAGAGGAGAAAAGAAGTGAATTCTTGATATCATTGTTAATTAGCCCTGAAGCCCTCCAGTATGTGAGCTATGAAGTTTATGCGAAATTCAGTTGTATTTTCCATTCCCTGCAGCCTGAAGCTATCTGATGGATTCACAACTTTATAGGGTTGTCATTAAAGCCAAACAAATGGGACTTTTTAATATACCTGAAAAAAAATGGTGTTCAAAAGTACTTAGCAATGAGTATAGCCAGGGCAGAGACTCAGGCCACAAGTGATTTTTACGACCATACAGGGAATACTGGCTGACCTGTAGCCCTATCTACAATAGGGTGGTATTTGGAATTGTTGCCAATAGTTTTTATTTTTCTTTCTTTTCTTCTCCCTAGAATGGCAACAACTATATTCATCTGTATTGCTCCCTGTTCTTGCCTGCCTTCTCTAACAAGATGTTAGGATTCACCAAGCCCTATTGAATGCCTCCTTATCTTTGCTAGGACTGTGCTTGTTGCCCATGAGACTTTAAGGATCCTGGCAAGAGTGAGTGAGATAAAATTCTTTGTCATCGGGGGGGGCAACACCATATTAAAGTATGGCTTTTAAAGTATGGCTTTTCACTGCCACCAGCAAGCTCCTGGTCAAAATTGGAGGTGGGCTGAGTTTATGTTCAGCATTCTGCCTCCTTACCCTTTCTTGCCCTTTGTCTACTGGTCTCAGGCACTCTGCCTGTCCAGAGAAAGTATTTCATGTTAGAGTGCTGAGAACTCTAATCAATACTTCCTGTAGAGAGTTTTTTGTATTTTAAGGGCATCCAAGGAGAAGGACATTGGTTTACCCCAAGAAATTATTTTGATTTTAGGTAATCATCAATGAAAGAGGCTTGGTGGTGGCTGCAGAGCTGCCTGTCCACCCAGAATTTGACTCAGGAGCTTTTCCCAGGAATCAAAGGCAAGGGAATACAAAAGCTGGGAAGAAAGAATGAGCAAGGAATGGACACACACACACACACACATACACACACACATACACACACATAAAACAAAGGGGAGGTTGAGAAGTGCTGGAGAGGTAGAAAGAGTCAGAACCATCTGGTGGGGACCAGAATGCTGTTGGCAGCCACTTCAAATGCCACTGAGCAGCCTCTACCATCTCCTGCCATCATTTCTACCATGCTGCGTGCTCTTTTCCCCTAAAAGATAAATTTCATTTGTGCATATGTATCTGGAAAGAGCTAAAATCGGAGCCATATATGCTTTGTTTCCAGTGTGAGCTCTCCAGACTGGGTCACACATCCCCCCTCTTTTCCCCAGTGCTGCCTTGTACATTTGGATTTCCGATTAACCAACAGATGTGGGGGAAACGGCTGGCCCGGCCAGAGAGGTCCCGCATGGCCACACATGTGCAAATACTGAGGCTCACAAATCATCCTGGTGAACTCAGCTGTGTCTCACGTGATTTCTCTTCTGCTGCCTGCATCAGATGACTGGAGGGGGGATGGAGCTGGGGCAGGGAGATGAAGAAAGAGTCCATGGATTTGACTGGAGGGATGAGCTTGATCATCTCACTGCCTCCAGTCTCTCTTTCCAACAAGGAATGGGAATGCTGTCAGGGGGAACATAACAGAAAATATTTTCCTGCACTGATTAATAGCAGCTTAATAAAGAACTATTAAGAGGTAGGGATGCTCAGATCCAGTTGAAACATATTTGAGTACAAGGTGGTTTATCTGGATACAAACACAGTCCTTCCCCTGCTGTGTTAAATTTTTAAAAAAGTTTCAGAAGAACAAATGAATGATTCACCAGTTTCTCAGACATCAAATAACTCTAAAAAATGTCAACAACATCAGTGTAGAGGTAATAAAAATATGGCACAGATTTAGCACTTGTACTTAAAGGAAATATAAAAGGGGGAAAGAGAAGCATATGGAAAAGCATGTTTGGGGTTTGAGCAGATCAGTCCCACATATTAAACACACACACACTCACACACACACACACACACACACAAACCCCAAACAGTTCTGGAGGGAATACTGGGATGGTGGGAAAAGATGACATACATTAATTAGAAAAAAAATTATATTATCTCCTTTCCTTTTTCTTCAACAGCATTGAAGATGAAAATGGACTTAACATCAGCCATTACCTTTGGCTGTCCTACCAGGGGAGGGTATCAGACTTTATTATCCTTCCTAACATTTTCCATGGTGGCTATAGTGTGGGAGGCGGGGTGCCTCGGCAGGGAGACGCACTGTCAGTGCAGACCTGTCAAAGTGTGTTTAGGAACAGATGGCTGAGAGACTTTGAGTGAGTTATTGAACCTCTGGAACCTCAGTTTCTGTATATATAAAATGGGACCAATAAACTGCTCCTCACAGGTTTCTTGCAAGAATCAAAATAGAGGTACCATTTGGAAAGGGCCAGCAAATAGGAGGCATCTAGACCAACACTGCCCAATAGAACTTTCTGCAATGATGGAAACGCTCCAAATCTGTGCTCTGCAATATGGTAGTCATCAGCTGCACCACTCTTGAACACTCCAGATGTGATAAGTGTGACTGAGGAAATGAATTGTAAATTGAATTTTAATTTATTTAAATTTAAAGAGCCACATGTGGCAAGTAGCTACTGTATTGGATGGCTCAGGTCTGGACAATGTGGTGATTTTGATCATGGTTGTGGTAGATTAAATTATGCACCCCCTCAAAAGACATGTTCTTAATCTTAATCTGCATTCCTGTGGGCATCAATTTATTTGTAAATAGGACCTTTGAAGATGTTATTTTTAGTCAAGGTGTCAGGATGGGTCTTGATCTGTATTACTTGAGGTCTTATAAAGAGAAAAAAATCAGAAGCGAGAAGTCAGAGAAAGCCACAGGGAGGAGCCAGAAAGTGGATGTCTGCGAAAACTAGAGAAACAGACACAAGGGAGAAATGGCCATATCATGGGAGGCAGAGATGTAAGCCAAAGAACCCCAAGGACTAGGGCAAGCCAACACCAGAAGGCTACAGAATTTTGGGAGAGAGCATCGTCTTGCCAATACCTTGATTTTAGAATTCTAGCCTCTAAACTGTGAGTTAATAAATCCTTACTGTTTAAGCCAACCCCCTGTGTGGTATCTTCATAGCTCCCTGGCATGCTAAGACAATGGTCATGATTTTGTTTCCGCAAGCTGGAGTCAGAGATTCATGCTCTGGGAGCTATTGATATATCAGGAACTTGTGTCTCTTGGATGGAGTCTGAGGTCAAAACTGAGGCTAGTTTTCCCATGGCAAGTGAGGTTATGGTCAGGTCTTTGTGATGGTGTTCACCTGTGACAGATGGGCTTTGAGTCTGGCTGTCCTTTGATTCTGGCTTCTCTAAACTAGTTAAGAGTTATCATGGAGGGATGGGAAATCTCCATATGAGAACTAAAATTTCTTTTTTGTGGGCATGGTAAGCATCTGTGCTCTGTGACTATTGTTTCCATTTTAATGTTTCTGTTATGACATATGATTGATGGTCATGTAGACTGACTGAAGTTCAGGAAGGTCCTGTGCATACAATGGTCACCTTGTCTCAGAATGACATGACAAATAATAAGCAAGAAGTGGGTGCTTTTATTGAGATTTGAGGGAAATCAGAATATCATGTGGATTTGAGAAGGTTTCCCAGGAAGGTAGTCACTAAAGAGGGTCCTCTATTGCAGAAAGGACTTCACCTGGAGGCTGTCAGTCAAATGCATGTCTACTTGCAGGGTCCCACTGTGCCGAACATGCACAGTTAAGGTCCTCACAACAGAAATGTTGGTGTATTGACATCACTGAAGACTGCCCTGTGCTTGGAAATTATTTCCCCTGGTTTATTATGCATATCTGAAAATTTCCTCAACTATTGACAAAGGGAACAAATAAGGAGGAGGATTAGTCCTCTTTCACTCATATTTTTCAATCTTCTAAATGTATTTTTCAAAAAGTGGCTTACAATATCAACTGATTGACTCAATGCAGTCTCCCAAAGTGCAAAGTAGGACACATAGGCTAATGTCTCAAATTCAGTATAAACAGTATCTTCAATCCACGCAAGCTCGCCTCTCCGGAAGGCTGCTCATTCAGTGAGGAGAGGACAACCGAATATCAACACAATATGCTCAAGGTCACAGGGCCTAATACAATTGTCATTTAATTAATTCAAAGGTGAAAGGACACTTTTGTTGGCCAATGGTGGTGCAACAAAAAAACTACTTGGGACAGATGTTGAATAGCTTGGGAAAGAAAGTAGGAGCATTGATGGAAGAGACAGAAGGAAGAAAATGAAAGACAGATACTCAAGAGTAGAAGAAGTACTACAGGTGATAAGTAGCAGTTTGGACTCTTGCTTCTTCCATCCAGTTTAGAGGGACTTGTTTGGGAGAAATAGATGATCTTCATACAAGAAACAAGTTCTTTCTTTTGGTATGATCATCCAACAGAGCAAGGGGGAGAATGAAGAGAGACGAGACCCTAAAAAAGTCTTGTAAAAACATGGGTAAGTGACCAGGATATGGACAGGAAACCAAGTGCACGGGCAAATCCTCCCTTAGGTCCCTCTATATTGTCCTACAACCCTCTACCTGATGAGAGAAGACACTCTATGAATGCTCTTGAATGAATGTTTACACTGATATCAATGCTATTTTGGGCTTAGTTCATCTTTATCCAGGCTTTATTTTTGTCATATCTTTATTTTCCATTTATCAAGCTTATTTCAATTATTTATTTTATTATTTTATATAGAATGTTTTGATGCATTCTTCTAACTGCTTCCTATTTAAAGAAGCAGTACGTATAATTCTATAAGCCTTGAATATAACACTTTCAATTTATAGATAACTGTTTCGTACATTCAGTATGAAGATAAAAGTTGACTTGTATTTAATATTCTCTGCTTCTGAAACCAGGCAATTATGACATTTTAGAAAAGATAGATATAAAAAGATTATTATTTTTTTTAACTTTAGAGTGTAAGGAGTTAAACTTCAGTTACCTGGATAATTCAGGTTTATGTTATCTAATCCTTAGTGGTATATAAAACAGAGATGTTACTGAACATATAAGGCATCATGTCCTGCTATATTTCTCACTTCTCTGTAAGTCTGAGAACGTAATGGTACCCATTTAAGTTGCAAGTTAGATTTAGGAAGAGTAACACGGTGGTCTTTATCCAGTTAGGATAAACACTTAGAACTATAACTGGTATATAGAAGGCATTTCTAAGGGTGTCATTAAATTTGACTGGAACAAACCTTATGCATCCTCTTTGATCTAATACCTCAAGCCCCACTCTCGCATATATGCCCCCCATACCCTGCTAATACAGTATGGCAATGTTCTCAGCCTTATCTGCCCTGCAACCTCAGAAGACAAAGGATTCCTTAAAAGTTTCCATGAAGGTTTTGTAATTTTCCACAAGTGCTTCCAAGTACATTTCCTCAGCCTTACTTTATCCTTTTTCCTGTGTACATTCTCTGTGGCCATCAGAAGAAGCCTCTGACTCTCCACCAGCACTGCAGTTGCTGTAGTGATGAAATGCTAGTTTCTCAAAGCCCCCAATGCCATTACCTCCAAATGCACTTCATCCCTACCCCACTGTGAGAGAGTAATTCAGATGCCACTGCTGCCACAGATCATCCATGTCCTGTTAACATCTGGCAAAGAGGTTATCTGTGTAATATGTGACCAGCCCAATCCTAGAATCCCATTTTGAAGTTCTTTTTCCTGGAGTCACTTCTGATATCAATTACTATATCAATCGGGATCCTTGGAGGAAATAGATGCCGTGCTAAAATTGAGTAGCTTCAGGAGATCTTGCATGCAAAAGGGCCAGTTTACAAGAGTGTAGGCAGGGTACAGGAAAACAACAGTAAATAGTGCAGAATCCTAAGAGCGGGAACCCATTCTCATCTCAAGGGAGGAGTAGGCAAGGAAGAGAGTGTTTACTGTAATACAACCTGCATGCAAGGGCACTGTGAAGAAAGAGCTGCTTGACAGCTGACTGGTCAAGGACCCGGCCAGCCCATGGTGAGCACTTAAAGAGGGAGATGGGAGAATAAATACCCTGACTTCAGAGAATAGATGCCCTCTGAGATGTTGGTCTCCCAACCAGAAGAAAGGAAATGGATTCTGTCAATTGACTCCATAAAGGTTAGCATCCTAGAGCACAGAGCAGAGGGGGTTGAGAAGTGGATCTAGAGGGGCACGCTAAAAATATCTAGAACAAGTTAGAATCTGCATAGGCCTGAACTAGTGGTTGCAAATGTTGGAAGGGAGAAAAAATTTGAGAGTGTTCAGGTGTGGGATCCAGGAAAAATGAGAGGAAATTTCAGTACATTTCCAGAAGATTTCTCATGATTTGAGGTTGCATAAAGACAGTTTCAAACTCTGCAAGCAATGCTATACCACAAGTTAAGGAAGGTGGTAATATTTATTGGGTACTTACATGTAAGTGGTTTATATATCTTCATTCACTTAACCATCCCAAGAGTTCTGCAAAGAAGGTACCACTATTAACTGCTTTTTACATATGAGGAAACCAAGGCACAGCAAAATTATAACTTGCTCAAAGTCATGGTTGATGGAGGTGGAATTTTAATCAGGCAGAGTTCATGTGCCTCCAATCTTAACTATTAGGCTATACTGCTCTCTAATTTCCTGTTGACCTCTGGTAATACTTGTAGCTGAAAATTCCATTTGCTGAACAGCCCCTGTCACTAGGGGGTGTGGGGGGGGTGGGGGATGGTGGCTGGAATTCCAGTTCTTAGAATGATATTGTAATCCCACAAACTCCACATTTGTGGCCTCCCTAAGCCTTTCTAAGATCCTGCACATTCTTGGGGAACTTATGTATTCAAGGTCTCCTCTCCTTTGGATCTTGTGCCCCAGCTAAATCTGTGCCCTCAGATGTGATACTCAGTACATTACAAAAAAGCATCAGTGAGGAATGGGACACTTTTAGAAAGCATTCATCATATAAAATATTGTAGGGGAGAAAGGGCAGGGTTTTATAGCATGTACACCATGGAAAATTACTTAAAGTTTCTGTAATAGGTATTTCTATTCTCCATCGTTCCTTATTGGTTAACTGTGCCAGAAGAATGCTGCATATCAACTAGAAAATCTCCATGGAGTACAGCAATAAGTATTTGTTTAGTTGTCATGTCTGTAAGTTGACTGGGGGTTGGCTGATTTTGACTGGGCTTGGTTTAGTGGCTCTGCTGATATTGGTTGGCCTTGTTCACACATCCACAGGCTGGCTGTGGTGACTGACCTCAGCTGATCAGCTCTGCTAACCCTCTGGTCCTTTTTATGATGATGGCAGAAGTGCAAGTCCAACCACACAGGTGCATTTCCATCCCCTGATGCATCATGTCTGCTCACATCCTGTAGCCAAAGCAAGTCACATGGCCACACAGTTCTTGGTGGTCTGTTGCACCATTTGGATGTGGTTTTGAATTATTTCCAATTATATGTCACTGATTTCCTTCTCTGCCAAGTGAAGAAAAAAATCAAGAGTTAGAAAAAAATCACATTTCTGGTGATTGAGTTGTTTGTTCTAGAGCTTATTTTCTGAGCAAGTCCTGATAGTCCACCATCCTCCACATTAAACACCAGGTTTGGGCCATTCATGATAATGAATATTCAGCTGCGATGGCCCACTGGAGAGAGTCACTTGGAATTACAGAAAGGGTATTATCAGGGCCCGTGAGGAAAATTTAAATGGTCTTATTCCTCATTTTACAAGGGAAAGGCGGGAACCTTTCCCTTTGACTGGTAGCCTATTACATTGGGGAAATTAGAGTCTTGTACCAACATGGTTTACACCAGTGCCATGAGTTGTTCATGTTTAAAGTTTTCCTTTGACATGCAATAGGCATCAGGAGGCATGCTGTTGACTGCCATTGACTCTCTGCAAGTCGAGCTCAGGCAGCTGCTTCTGGGCCAGCACATGGCTGTTGTAATCTGGGTGAAATACACTGGGTTCAGTATCCATGCTTCGTGAAGGCATGCTAAAGTGAGAGGCTCTGTGCTGGAACAAACATAATAGTTTGTCTTTTTAAAGATTGCACTATTATTATAATATAATTAGACCATTATATTTGAAGTTGTTTTATGAATCCCAAAAAGAATCTAATCCATTCTTGTGGGTGTAAGATCCTTTTGACTGGACCATGTCGGTGAAGCTTGACTCAGGTTGAATCTTCACTCTCTTGCTGGGTCTGATGAAAACCGAGACACTCACACAGAGACGTATCCACACTCACAGGAAAAAGGGAGCTGCCATATTTGATTCCAGTTTCACCCACAGCTGAGGTGCAAGGACAGAAGCCCCTGCGAAGCTCAAAGAGCCGAGGCCCAGGGAGAGATGAGCCATATGCCTGATAGCCTCCCCAGCTGAACTCGGGAAGAAAGCAGAGCAGCCGAAACTGATAGAGGAGGCCTGGAAAGAGACAAGCCCTATGCCTGGTTGCTCACAGCTGAGCTCGAGGAGCTGGGCTCGGAGAGATGATGGGCCTGGAGGGGAAGGCAGAGACCTCAGCAGAGATTGGTGCCCATCTTGTTTTGCCACATGGCCGACAACAGGATCAACAGGAGCTGACTTTGGTGAGAAAGCATCTCTGATAGTGCCTTCATTTGGACATTTCATGGCCTTGGAACTATAAACTTTTAACCTAAATATAACCCCTTTATAAAAGCCAACCCATTTCTGGTACTTTGCACTAGCAGCCCTATGGCAAATTAAAACACACCACAACCTTTTCCTCTATGTTTTTAGATATTGATTGACCTAACCTCAATATGTTATTGTATAGCAGTTAGATGACATTGACTTTTGTTCTGTAACAATTAATTTGAAAGCATCCATGATGAAATACTCCACTATGAACCCATTCTATTGATGTTGAGGGCAGCTGCTGTCAGAGCCCACCCATATTACCCTACCCAATGAGGTTTCTCATGGTAAGCACCTGCTGCTCTGGCTGATGGCTGTCTTTGACCACAGGTGTATTCTAGGTTCAGACACAGAAGAACTGGGGTGTTATACCCTGGGATCAGCTCTCAGCCAATGAATGGAGGATGCAAGTAGATTGATAACCTGGTTTCTTCACCCTTTAGGTGAGGTATAGTCTACACATTTTCCTAGATGCCCTCAGGGGGACCGAGCCTCAGTTGCTCAGTGCTAATTTATTAGAGCATGTGATGTTGACTCCTTTGCTTCTCTGTTTCACTTCCCCACTCCTGAGGAAGTTCTTTCTATATATTTTACTCAAACAATTGTCCTAGGGTGGGTTTCTGGGGGAAACCAAAACTAAGATACAGCATTAATTTATTTACTTATATTTGGAAGAATGAATATTCAGAGCAAATGTAACTTTGACATTTACAGTTTTCTTCTTTGTAATGTCTCGTTTTTTGCAACGCTTAGTTTTTGGTGTTTCTTTAAACTAAAAATAAGTGTTTCTCATCATAAAGGCAATGCATATTCATTGTTAAAAATAGATAGTAAGAGTAAATATAGTGTTAATTCTGCCACAAGCAGAAATAATTTGTGTAACTTCCTTTTCTTTTTCTTTGTATATTGTTTTAGATAATACATCCCACCTTTCAGGCTCTTCTTACATTGTACCTTGACACTCCCTGCTCCTCTTGAACCTGAGCAGAACTCTGTGACTGCCTTCACCGACCAACAGAATACAGCAGGAGTGATGCTATGTGACTTCTGACACTAGGTCATAACCATGTTATGCCCTTGCATCTTGTTACACTGGGCCACTCATTCTTGAAACATAGCTGCCATGCTGTGAGGAAGCCCAACTTAGCCTACTTGCACAGACAGCATGTTCAGGTGATTTGATGGGCAGCTCCAGCTGGGGTCCCAGCAGATAGAGAATATCAGTTGCCAGATCTGGAGATGCCACCTTATTATTCCAGGTTCCAGCTGTCAAGATACTGCCAGCCTTTGTGTCTTCATCGAAGGTGCCAGACATGGTGGAACAGAGAAAAGCAATTTATTTTTGTATCCTCCAAAGCTATGACCTATAGAATCTAAGAGCATAATAAAATGGTTGTTTTATCCCAATGAATTTGGCATGCTTTGTTATTCCATGGTAATAACGGAAATATTCTTTGCCAACTTTCTTTCTATTCTTCAACTTTCACTCTAGTTTCACTTTTCAATCTCGCCTGATTGGCTGAGGTAATTGGGCTGCTTCTGCCAGCTAGATTCTCTTATAGGTCTTTGGCCAGTCTTTGCACAGATGCTTTTGGGTCATGTGACCACCTCTGGTCCAATCAATAAATAGCTTTACACAAGTAGGAAAAACTAACTAAATTGCTGTGGGTAGGAAAATTTCTGCTAGAAAATTTTCAGCTGACAGATTCACACATCCTCATGCCTTTGTATTTAAAACTAAAATCATAATTTAAAAATATACCAAAGTATGAAATAAATGATACACCACCTATAGAGCAATAACCAGTTATCCTACAGAGACCATATTGTGATCTGTTTTTGTCTAATATAAAAAGAAATCCAGAGAATTGTTTCATGGATTTCTTTGTTTTTTTTTTCTTTATTTTATTTTATTTTATTTTATTTTATTTTATTTTATTTTATTTTATTTTATTTTTATTTTATTACATATCCCCCCTTTCTGCTTGTTCTTGCTGTGTTCATTTTTGCATTCCTCTGTGTCTGCTTGTCTCCCCCCGCTGCGGCGACCCACCGAGCCAGCTCACCGCGCAGTGGCCTGCCTGCTTGCGGGGGCCTGCCCTGCCCATGGCGGCTTGCCCTGCCTGCAGTGGCTTTGCCCTGCCCGTGGTGGCCTGCCTTCTCAAGGCAGTCTGCCCGCTCGAGGAGGCCCTGGGAACTGAACCTGGGGCCTCCCATGTGGTAAACTGGCACCCTACCAATTGGGCTACAGCCAGCCCCTCTTTGTTTTTTTTTTAAAGATTTATTTTATTTATTTATCCCCCCCCTATGTTTTTCTTTCTTTCTTTCTTTCTTTTTTTTCCTTTTTTTTTTTTTTTTGCTCTTGCTGTCTTGCTCTCTGTGTCCATTTGTTGTGTGTTCTCTGTGTCTGCTTGTCTTCTCTGCTTGTCTTCTCTTTAGAAGGCACCAGGAACTGATCCTGGGACCTCTGATGTGGGAGAAATACACTTAATTGCTTGAGCTGCCTCAGCTCCCTGGTTTTTGTGTCTCTCATTGTCTCTCCTCTTTGTCTCTTTTTATTGCACCAGCTCTCCACACGGGCCAGCTTGCTTTCACCAGGAGGCCCCAGAAATCGAACCCAGGATCTCCCATATGGTAGATGGGAGCCCAATCGCTTAAGCCACATCCACTTCCTGGATTTCTTATTTGTAAGCTTATGGTTACAGCTCCTATCACAGAGTTGGAAACATAATAAACCCTTCCTGCTTGATTGATTTTTCCCATCTTCAGAAAACCTGAGGATGGTTTGAGTAAACAATTTAATAGTTGTGGATGGATTTTGTCCTTTGTAAATAGAGTACAAATTGTAGTTTGTAACTTGTGCTAATTTAATACCTTTTTAATATGGCAGCAAATCTATATTGCATAATAAAACAGGAACTCTAACCAAATAATCTAGGCAATTTCCCCCTTTATCTAGGTACTTTTTATATTTTCTCAGCTTGAGGTTAAAAGATTGTTTAAACTGATTTAGAGTAATGGTATATTATGGAAGAGAACATCCATCCTTCCTGCCTCTTAATTCGTGTCCATCCTTAGATGCGTCAACTTCCCTAATCCATCTCTGGTCTACTTCCTGGAGCCCTTCTCCAGCTGGGTGAGCCCTGTCCTCTCACTCCAGCTGAACCCCAGTAACTCCAGGTAGTTAGTCATAACAAGTGCCTGTGTCCAGACTTGGGAGGGTGCTTGGTTTTCCAACCGCAGCTTGAAAGGGTGCCGTGGGACAAGGTGGTGGGAAGAGTGAGTTAATACACCTTCTACCTCTGAAGAGGGAGGCTGTAAACTGAACCAGGATTCAAGGCAAAATGAACCGAGTGTCTTTGTCCAAGTAAATACTGGACATTTATCCACAACTTGAAACCACCATACAATTCAAAAGCATTGGCAGGCACTGGGGAAGGAGAGACCAAGGAGGAGGGCTGCAAGCCAGAATGAGGTGGCATAGGCAGAGCTGAGCAAAGCTATCCTGGGCCCACAAAGTGCCTGGCACACACCATCACTCCTTGTCTTGTTTTCACGGGTACCACATTTGCAAAAACAAAGCTGAATCAGAGGTGACGCTGTATCTCATCCTGCCAGCTAAAATCTGTGCATTAATCATTGACTAGCTCCATTACTTAACTAAGTATCACGGCTGCCTCCACAGTAACTGACCTTCTCCCCTAACTCTGAAAAGTGTCACATTAATTTTCACTACTAACTCTGCTCTTCAAAACTCTCTGGGGACTGGAAATCCAGCAGGCAAATCTCAGGCCCTAGAAAGCGGTGAAACTGTGCTGCAATTCAAAGGTTGAGAAAGTCTTTCAAATCTCAGCCTTGTCAAGCAACTACAGCAGCAAAAATGAGTTTTGTTCTATCATCTGAGTTAGCAGATTTGGGAAAATCAGTCTTTTTGTTGGATAGACCAAATTTCCGTAGGCAAACTGCATTCTGAAGTCGTAAAAGTTTTTCTTTTAGACTCCACCAAACCTCTTTAACCTCATTGGTACAACCAAATCTCTTGGACCTTTGCCTCTTTCTATCTGGATCTAGCAGTATTCCTGAGAAAAAGTTATCAATCATTTACATGTTAGTGAGAATTTTACTCTACATCCATTTAAGTAAATTTCTCCGGATAAATATTTATTGAACTTACTGAGCACCTACCTTGTGCTAGCCACGAGGATGGGTAAGGCCAGGCCCCCTAACCTCTAAGTACAGCTAGTTAAGAAAGGAAAACAGATACACAGATGATAGTAGTAAGATGCAAGGAAGAGAGCAGAACCAAAATTCTAGGGACTAAAATGAAGAAGCATGTAACAGGGAGGTTTGGAGGATGGAAGGAAAGGTGGTATTTGAGTTGAGCTTCTAAAAAAGGAGCAGGTTTTTAACAGGTGTGACTGGGGTAGGGGGAGGAAATGGGGTATTGCCAGCAAGGTGAAGGTACACCTATATTGAAGCCTCAGGAAAGTGCAGGCAGGTAGGACGAGCTGCCCGCGCTGCAGTGGAGCTGCAGGCAGGGTGGGAGGCAGCTCCCTGGCCAGACAGTGGGACTGGAAGGGAGCCGGTGCCCAGGCATAGAGGCATCAAATGCTGTGGTAAAACATTTAGGATGTAACCTATGGGGAGTCATTATAAATCCGGAGCAGTGGCTGTTTTTTTCTGTAATATACCATTTCTCTAAAGGAATTTAATTCATCTTTTTAATCTTCCCAAGTTAAAGGGAAAAATGCCTAAATTTTTTGGTACTTTATGCACTACAGCTTTGCTGCCATACAAAGTATTATATTAGCACAAGTTTCAGACTTGCATGTAAATTTGTATTCTCTTAACAAAGGACAAAAGCCATCTACAAATGTTAGGTTAGTTAGTCGAACCATCCTCAGATTTTCTGAAGATGAGGAAAACCAATCAAATAGGAAGAGCTTATTATGTTTCTAATACTGCGATGGGAGCTGTAGCAAACAGAGGAAATCCATGAAATCAATGCTTTGGGTTTCTTTTTATGCTAGATAAAATGACATGGGGAGATCTCTGCTTTTAAAAAAGGCCTTACAAATATAGAAAATCTAAAACAAAATGAGCTAACCTTAATCTCCCTAGTTCTTTTCTGATAGTCTTTATTCTTTACCCCTAAATTGAAAATATTTTGGAGTTTTTATTTTTATTTGATAAATGTGTAGCATAAAGCACTTATTAATGGCTCCCAAATCTTAGTTTATTAAAAATTATGTCACCAAATATTTTCATGCTTTATTATATTCAGCTTTATATCTTAATACATTGAGATCAAACAGTAGGTTACTATACCCAAGGCAAGTCCAATACGCAATTTTGTCTGAAGATCCTGCAATTTTCCTAAGAAAAAATGAACTCCCGTCCCTCTTTGCTTGTGAGTATCCTGGTATTGACTCTGGAACTGGAGGGCTCCTGACGAGGCTGCCAGGAGAGAGTTGAGTGGACACTGGCAACCAAGGTCAGAAACAAGCAACTGCTAAAAGTAATTTTTCAAAAGCTTCAGGACTTTAAAAAAAGTGAAAACGTTTTAATGATGAGAGGAACTTGGAACTCAGCCCCTCTTTATTATAAAACAAACAAAAATGCAGACATTAAATGTGAAGTCATCTAATTATTGTTTAACTGTGGTTCTGTATGATGCTTTATCACCCAATGTTAGGCTGTGATGGAAGGAGCGTGGGCTTTGGAATTGGGCAGCCTGCATTTACATCTGAACATGATCACTCATCGCTTGTGTGACCTTGGACAAGCTGGGCTTCTCTGAACCTCAGTCTCTTCATCAGTAAACCACAGCTGAAGATGTTCATCTTCAAGGGTGGTTGTGTGGACCAGCTGAACTAACACACAGAGTGGTAAATCACCTGACACTTAGTCAATGCATTAGTCATTTAATGTGAGCTAAGAAGACTCTCTGCTAGGCCCCTGGCATCTATCTGTGAAAACAATCTACACAGTCCCAGCTCTCAGAAAGTCACAGTTTTAACAGGGAAGAGATAAATGAATTCATATAGCAGAATCTAGAGCCCCTGCCCTAGGGTGAGGCGGCTACAAGGCCAGAAGTCCACACCTCACTTGCTCTGAGTCTGTGCCCCTCTTCAATCAAGTCCATGCTTATGGTACCAGGAACTTGGAATTCCCTGCTCAATGGCCCCAACCTTGCTTCCAAGACTTACACGAGTTCTTTCTCCTCGGGGCGAACTGTACCACCAGCAGGTACACCACAGACTTGGGGTGTGGCCAGTGGGGGTGTTTGCAGTTTATGTGAATGGAGATTGATAAGCGTGGCCTGGGATGTCCACATGTCTGAGTACTAAGCCCCTTGTAGTTGGGGAGGGGGATAGGCTGTGTACCAAGGGCTGGCTCTTCTCAGTGCAAAACTCTGAGAACTCCAATTAGATTAGACCCCAGTCTTGGAGAGCATTATAAAAGTATACTAGTGTAGATAGGAGGGGAGCATACCTTTGGTTTAACAGCTTCTTTCCTTGGTTGAAGTCATCTTTGGAATATTTAGACGTACTGTCCATGGGCTTCCATTTTTACTCTTGCTCTGAGCCCCACAAATGTTAGGAATCCCCTTGGCAGAGCATTCTCCCACCAAGCATTTTTTGTCCTGCTAGTTCATGTTTCTCTTTGTTTCCTGAACCAAATCATAGCCTTTTTATCCTTCCGCCCCTTTGCGCCAGGAGCACTTCTTACCTGGAACGTATTTCCCCTCTATTTCCTTTATAAACCTTTTGTGCATCTAATACCCAGGTCAGAAATTCTTTCTTGGTAAATGCTTCCATTAGTTGCACTGGCAGAGTTACTTTCCTATTTGCCCTGAACACCCCCGTATTGGAACACCTGTCCTGGCATGCTGGGGTCTTTCGTTCCCATGTCAGTGTGGTTATCCCCATATGGGATGCTTGGTAATTAAACCCAGCAGCAAACTCTTTGTCTGGACGGCCTGCAATTCAGTCGTGATAAGACTGGAGGAAAAGCCATCTGGGGCTGGAATAGTGGCTCTGTCCACAAGCTCTTGGCCAGGAGGAAGGAGCAAAGAGGGGGGCTTCAGCTAATTTTCTAGAAGTGCTCCTGAAATGGGCTTCAAGATGCTTTGGCATCTATCTCATGGTCCAGAGCTTGTGTGTATTTTTACACCCAGCTGCAAGGGACACTGAGAGATATGATCTTTATTTTAAAAGCATCCATGTGCCTACTGAACCCTGGAGGTTCTATGGAAGAAGGAGAGAATAAATTTGGGGAATTATTAAGACTCTATAAGGAATTAGAAATTCATTATTCAATTATGAAATAAAGAAATATTATAATACAACATAATTAAAAATATAATAATATAGTGAGTATTATAAGTAAACATGAAGCATTTCATATATAATGAATAGGTACTTTTTTAAATTGGAAAATAGTGATATGTCTTACCCATTGCAACTAGTCCTATTACTCTATAGTCACTTTCTCAGTTAGGCCCTGGGTCTGTTTTCCTGAAACTGCCCTCCACTTTCAGGCCCCGCCTAGAAAGCCCTTCCCCACTTCCTCCATCTGGGAGAATCCTACTCAGCACAACTAGAAAATACCCATAAGCCCTCACCGGCCTGGGAAGCCCTCTGCTTGCTCTCTCCCTCTGCTGTGAATGCCTACTTTTATTTTTCCTCATCTGTAGAGGTTTACTCTGGCCCCCGCATCTTAGTGGTCCATGGCAGACCTGTCCCCTTGCCCGACTGAGAGACCTTTGAAAGCAGGACTGCCATGTTGTTTCTGGATCTGTACATCTGGGTAGGTGATTAAGTGGTACCTGGAATCTGATGGTTCACTGACTCTTCCCGGCCTGATGTCCCCAAATTGACATTTGAAACTGAGAACTCTCCCCAGGTCTGGGGCTGACCCTCCTTCTGGGGCTCCCTTCTGTTTTGTTGGAAGCCTCTAGCTTGGTTAGGTCCCCATGGGTCTGGAACTGAGGTGTTCTCAGGGTTTCCCACTGCCGTGACCACATGTGGGCCCCACTC
>PVKH010002773.1:0-26347 GCA_004027955.1 Chaetophractus vellerosus
AAAAAAAAAAATTAAGGTAACAACTACATAAACTGAGCAATACCAACATCAATATTTTAGAATGTGATAAAATATATGTAGAACAATACATGTAGCAGGTTCTTGGGTGTGAATATGTTCTAATTTGGCTCATACAGTTACCTATATCACCTAAATCAGTTAGATGGCATCCTAACTGGTTTCCCCACATTCATCTTTGGACCTTGTCAATCCACTTTTCACACATAAGCCAGAGAAGATTTCGCTAACAGCCCCTCACGCCTTCCTCTAAGCTGTGTTTCAAAACTTTATATCATTCAAAGACCAAATATCACAATTTTGACATAATTTTAGACATATTTACTAGTGTGTGACAGCAGGCAAACGTTTACACCTTCCTGTATCAAACATTCAACTTTGTAAATCCTCTACTACTCTAATCTTTTGTCTCTCCTGTAGAATGAAATGGATGATCTTTAAAGTCCATACTAATGGGAAAATTCCATGACTTTAAGGAACAAATGATGAAATGTTCATAATTTTATGGATTTCTTCCTGTGGTGTAATTAATGCAGCTTAAAACAAATACAAATAAAAACAAAATGTGGCTCATAATGCAAATGTTTTAACACTGACAGTTGTATATAATCATTTCCTTGGCATTTATTAGGCTAGTTTAGATTATGCACTTTCCCTAACTACTTATTAATGGTATTTTAGATATAGTGTAAAAGGACTTGCTCATTTATTATCAATAGTAGTGGTAGAACTTCTAGAGATAACTTCTGCATAATTATTGTGAACTGTTAATTAGTAAGGAAAGTCAAGCATGTTAAATCAAAGCCATAGCAATAAAATTCACTTATCACTTACAAAGGTAATTTAGCCTTAGGTGACATTAAATACAACAATTAAAAAATAACAAGTGAATTGTTAAATTGAAAAGGTCAAGCAATACTTTACAGATTTTATTCTTTTCATCTCTTACTTGCTGGTTTGGGCTTCACTGTGGAGATCGGGGGAAAGCAAATGGTACATTGATGAGTAAAAAAACATAGAAAAATAACTCCTTAGCATTTTTATCTATTCATTTTTTATTTTATGTTCTCTCCTTATCTTAGGGTTAACCCATTCTCTCTGAGAAATATGATTTCATTGTCAGGAAATATATTAATTACACTGCTTATCGAAAAACTGTTAGATAAGGCTCAAAAAATGCATGTACAATTTATAATACAAGTAAAACAATCTATATACTTGGGTTACAAATACATAGGATTAAGTTCTCCATAATCCCCAAATATACATATAACTAAATGAGATACTCAAGGAGGCCAAATAAACACTTTAAGTTACAAATGACAGGAATGTTCATTAAAATTATGGTCTCAAGCCATGGTTGGAATAGAGTACAATGGTCATATGAGGTAATGTAAAAATGGCTTTATGAAATCTCTCTCTTCCTCATAAAATAAACTATAATTTTTATAAATAATTCGTTTCTGGTTTCTATTTTATTTTCCTCCAAGAAGCAACTGCATTTGAATCCTGATTTGCCATGATTATCTCAGTTAAAAAAAAAAAGAAAATTCTTCAAAATCTTTTTCCTTTGGAATGAACACATGAAATAACGAGATTGACTATTTTAATGTTGTATGTTCTGCTGAACATTCCTTAAAGAAGATTTAAAATGTCATGCGGCCTCATGACCGTGTTGCTTTTATGAAAGGAAATTAGTCCAGATATTTTATCAACAGCTAAAATTTCCAACTTCTGTGCTTTTGGGATTTGTGGAAATTTGGTTTGAAAATGAAATGAAACACCTATGAGTACATAATAAGAAATCCATTACAGGGCTTTCCTCATGAATTATATGTATGTTTATATTGGTTATATTTTAAAAATTAAAGTCATGTTATTCTAGCTTCCACTGCTAATTTTATTACATATATCCTTTAGTTATTTTCAAGAATTAAGAACCTTAAAATTTATGGTGCTGAAATCCTACATGCTTCAGAGAAAATATGATATATATATACACATAAAAACATATATATATATATATATATATATATATATAGAGAGAGAGAGAGAGAGAGAGAGGTGTATGTGTATCCACATAGCATAAAACTTATAAACAGAAGAAAAATCTGAAATATATCTCATTTACCTGTTTTTTCAATTGCAGCATCTTTTACCTGCTTGACTACTTTTTCTTCTGTGATAGGAAAATTTGTTAATGCAAGTAGAAATTTTGAATGCATCATTATAAAGCAAAGACATATTCCAACCTTTATGTTTTATGTTCTTTTTGAAATAATAACAATGCAGACAAATCTTAGCTGTTGTCTTCATAAAAGAGCAAGAAATATATCTAAATTGGATGACAGCACAAAGAAAACTTGTCTAGCAAAGTCACGTTTTGTATCCATCTTGTCATAGTTTTCCTAATTCAAATTTTCCCCTAACCTGCAAATACAATTCCTAGACCTTGCTTTCACTGTACTCTTCTTCACTCTATCTACATAGAGGTATTATTTTATAAAAGTTATATCTGATCTTCATTATTGAATCAGAGAAGGGAGGAATTACTTTTTATCTTTTTTGAGGGGCAGGTATTTCCCTGGGAATCCAGGATGAGGCTGGAAATCTAAATTTCTTATGTTGCAAAGTTGGGAGAGGACAAGGGTAGTATATCTATGGAATGTCTTCTGTCTTCTATACTTTCACAGACATAGTCAAAGAGATCTGAATCAAAGCGGAGAGATTATTACAATGATTCTGTATGAAATTGATCTCGTTACGTGTTCACCAATGAATCAGCTCTTCAAATATCCTAATTAGAAAGTGTCACTGGGAGACAGAAAATCTAAATAGAATGAATGTTATAACTTAAGTACAGGAGAAGCATGGCTACAAGACTATGCATTCCTTACACTCAGAGACAAAACTCTGTATTTCACCTCAAAATGGCTAACATTCCAGTCAGTGAAGAAAATAAAAGGGTTACCTTTGGATTAAATTAAGAAGGTATAAAAGTTGATTCTAAGACTTTGCTTATGTCAATATAGACAGCATTTTCCTCCTCTCCACTGTTGACCCCTGCTTTCTGTATTACTGTAGTTTGTTTTTTGGTGTCTTATATTTTTTAAACCCTAAGGTTCTGGGCCTTCACATCAAATGAACTCAAACCTATTGTAAACAGATTTTCTTAAGTACAGTTATATATATACGCACTCATATGCTAAGAATTTCTTAAGATGCCTTCAGAGAAAACATGCTTTTACTATTTTATGATCCTGGTCTAACCATATTCACAAAATTGGGTAAACAATTCAGTCTGGAATGAAGGGCAATATTCTACAGAATAACTGAGGTTTGGGGCAATTTCAACATTAAATTCATGTTCCAATACCTTATTAAGTAGAAACTGATTCATAACTGGTAAGTTCTGTATCTCTTTTCACAAGCAGAGAACACTGAGTCCCCTCTATACCTTCTCCAAAATGCAAGTATAGCAATAGAAAGAAAAGAAGGAAGGATGCAAGGAGGAATGAAAGAAGGAAGGAGGAAGCAGGGAAAAGAGGAATTTTCTGAGCGTTCTTGGAATTTTGGGAGTCTAAGATGTTCATGTTTCAATGAGCCAATCTCAATCAGATATATTCCAAGAATGTCCTTCCCCAAACATAACAAAACAAAACGAAAAAATATATAGAGGCCGTTCACATGAGTGTTGGCAGATGATGGTCTTTGTGCTAAGCTGAAGGTGGGAAAGGATTACTAGCTATCTAGTTACAGCTGACTGGTCAAGACTTCAGTACAAAAAGCATAGTAAAGATGACTAAAACTGGAGATGTTCTAGAAGCTGGAGGATTTAAGACACCAATCATCCCAAGTCACTTTTGATTTGACTCTGAATTCTTTGGCTAAAACTAGAATATTGAGACACAATTTGATATGACAAATACCACCTGCAAAATACCTGGTTTAACATGAGAAATGGTCTTTTCTGATTTCACTGTGTCTTGTTCTGCAAATGATAATAATAAAAATACCTCTTCAGGGATTTAGAATCTTTAAAAATTAGCATACAATGAATGTTCTCTGTGAGGTAGGTTGGTGATTACTTGAAGTAAAAAAAATAAGTGAGCAATTTTAGCAAGTCGTCCCATGGAGAAAAAAAATTCCAAAATTCTCAAGTCATCCTAGTTCATACGAAAGCCTTAAGGTTTTGGTCACATGCAAATAATATGCCAAGAATTCTTATTTACATTTTAGCAGACATTATCACAAACATAGGTAATAAAGCATACATTGCAAAGTATAGACTGAAATTACATAATTTTGAAAATATTTCAAATTTTTCTTGGGAAACTTCTAGATAAACTTTAAAAATGAAAGTAATGTACATACTGTGCATTTGAGCTTTTTCAGATGCAGCTAAAAGAAAACATTTATTTATGAAAATAAATAATATTCAATTTAATTACTTCTAAACATTTAGTATTTAGCAATAACAAAGAGGAGTTTTAAGGGGAACGAGGCCTAACTAGAAGTTTTAAATTGTATTTAGCTCCTGATTTTTAAAAAATGTAAAATGCTTACATCAGGTAACAGATACTCACTGGGGCATAAAATAGAGTCAGGGAAATAGATCAGTTCAATAACTAGATGAAACCAGAGCTAGGACTTAAACACTAAATTGCAATGTAAACTTAGAAAAGTTTAGATTCAATGTTAGGTCTTACCAAAATGATAGCATTATTCTGGGACAATCTTGAAGTGGAAGCACTCATTGTTTGGAGCACACTAGCCACAGGGCAGAATTCTAGCTCCAACATTATTAACTTGAAAACTGTGGGGAAATAACTTACTTTCTGAACTTGGTCTATTGAAATGCCTTCACAAATATTAAATTGAGATCATAAATTCCATGTTGTACATCCCTCAACGATAAGGTGAAGGTAAAAATCCTACATCAGTCACAGAGATGCTCACAGTAGATACTTAAATTCTTTTTTTATTTCCCTTCACACCCCAATACTATAATTTAGAGATTTTGTAACTATGGTGGGTTTTGGGAAGTAAACCTAAAATCAAACATAATAACACTTGGTTTCAAAGAACACAAAGATATGCCTCATGAAGCCTGGATTCTCTGCAGCGGCCTTCGTAAAGCCAAAGTCTAGATATTTCTGGATATCACCATTCTTACCTAATCCATACAATAAAATCATATTGAGCAATGGAGTAGAAAAATTAATGAGGAATTTGTGGACTCTGTTAATCCCTACTGGTGGGAGGTAAGCATCTTTAATTCTCAAATGAAGGCAATATCAACTCTGAATCTATTTAAGAATGAAAATATTGGTACCTGATTTTGCCTCCTTTTTAACTTGTGGCTCTGAGGACAAAAAAGTCAGAAACTTTAAAACTTTAAACATATGTAATTTAGAATCATGAAATGGACTTTTCTGACATTAAATTGTTGATACTACTGCTAATTGATTTAAAGCTGAATTTTCTACTTTCTTAAAAGATAATTTTTCTGGGAATTAATTCCAAACTTGACATAAGATGAATGGTTTGAGGTCCATCTTAGTTTGATGAATGGTTTGAGGGTTGATACTCTGAAATACATATAAATGGGTATTTGTATGATTTAGTAAATTAAATAAATGATTTGAAAATATGAATCAAATTTAACGGTTTTTATAATCAAAGCATATCATGTGTTCTAAAAAAAGTTTCTGCTGTCTACCTCAGCCCTTAAAAATGTTTATCTTTCCTCAGAAGTCCAAATAGAGGAGGGTGAGAACAGCTATTTTTTTTTAAGACAGAATGTTTATGTCTTACAGTAACCCGGAAAAATAGTGATTTTGTACAACTCTATCCATCAATTATTTCTTGTGAACTATGTAAATTTCTCATACAGTCTATGAAATGGAGTTTGTCTAGAAATGAGGAGTATAGATAAATATATCTTACATATTTTTGTTGTATTTTTTTCACAGTTAGTCAAAGATAAAACTTTGGTGTAACATTTTCACTTGGACGTAATATTTGCAAAGAGATATTGTGTTATTTCATTATAAATATGGAAGCATGTATGAATATATACATATATAATACATACCTGGATTCTCTTCTTTTTTTCCTTGTGGCTCTAAAAATGTAAACATTAGTAATAACGATTATAAAGATAAAGGGACCTATTTTGTGTGCTTCACTCACGCATATTTCCTTTACATAGCATTAACTACTTCTTACCATATTAATTTTTTCTTCTTATGATTGTGGCAAATTAACACCAACAGACAAGTAAAAGTCCTCCATTATCAATCACAATAAGAACTATTTGGAGCAAAAAAGTAAATGTGAACTAAGATTTTTAATGAGAAGTTAATAAAACATATTACTTTGTAGTTCCAGCGAATAAAGGATGAAGGAAAATTCCAGCAGAGCGTATTCTCAGAAATACACTTATGAAAAGAGGCACAGTACACAAAATATTTAAGTCTTTAGCTTTGAGAAATATATTCAACAACAAATGCAAAAGATAAGCAAAAGCATGCATTTAAGATTTCAGTTTTATTTATTTTTTTGGCATGCAAATAACATACGTGGAGGCTTAGACTTGACTTCTTTGCCTAGAAAAAAGTTTAAAAATTCTTAAAGGCTGAATCATACAATGCTCATTGAATGGATATGATTAAATAGACTAGAACATTAAATGGTTAAAAATCAAAATCAAACAAAATAAACTTCATCTATAATTTATTGGTCTTTTATAAAATATTTATTTTAATGTCTATGGCCAAGTTACTAATTGAAAACTCATATTAATTAATAAAACACATTTTAATTTTACTGCATCATCTCAAAACTAATTTGCTCACAAAGTTTTATAATATAAGCTTTTATTTTCACAGAATCTTAAGAAGGAACACACATATTTTTACTTTGAGATATTACTTTTTATCTTTAATAGGACATGATGAAATATCCAAGACTATTGTTAATATTTCCATTCTGATCATCACCGTGTATTTGGAGCACTTGCTGACTGGAAATATATTCTTTCATTGCATGTATTTATCCCTAAAAGTCTATGCCAAAGTATTGATTCCCTACTGCAGGGATTGGCAAACTTTTTACGTAAAAATTCAGTTAGTGAATAGTTTCTACTTTGTGGGCCATATGCTCTCTGTTGTGGCTATTCAGAGTGGCTGCTATAGGACAGAAAAGAGCCATAAACAACGTGTAACATAGTAGCCATGGCTATGTGCCAATAAACTTTATTTACAGAATAAGTGGCTGGTCCACAGGCTACAGTTTGCCCACACCTACCTTATCAATTGTTTTCTTTTCTTCTTTTCCTTTTTTTAAAAATTTTACTTCAAAAAAGATTTGAACAGTCAATAAAAACACCTTTCTTTGTTTCTGCATCCCCCTTCTTAATGCCATCCAATACACTTCCAAACTGCTTAACTCAACTTCTTAAGAATGGCATCTTTACTTGCTTCTTCTACTTTATGACTCCCATTTAATTCATTCTAATCTAGATTCTAGTTCCAACACTCTACATACCAGGCCTCTTTTGTCACCAATTCTCTTCTACTTCCCAAAATCAATGGAGAAATTCAACCGTATCGATCCCTTTCTCCTCCTTCTTGAATCCCTATTCACATGGCTTTGGTGAAGATTGAATACACATACTCTATTGTACTTAGATAACTGTTAAGAGTATCACCTTTGATTCTCAAAAGTTTATTAGCAACTGTCACTTTCAGCTAAGATGAAGTAACAGGGACTGGATTAATCCTCCCACCTGAAACAGCTAAAGAAAATTGACAAAACAATGGTTTTACAGATATTGGACATAAGGCAACATGGCACATTAATCCTTGAGTGATGGGAAATAAAGGAATTGTATCATATGATTACCCAGCTTAAGACCTGGGGAGCATTACAAGGCCTTAGTGCAAGAATGGAGAAGCCAGGCAGATCTCTGAGTTAATGAGATGGAGCTGGGAGTCTGGAAAGGCCAATAAAGCTAGAGATCTTAGGTAAGCATCTTGGAAATGAGAGAATGACAGAGGGAGAGAGAGAAATAGAAAGTTTTGGTGATGTGTGGATGGCACCCTTAAGGCTCCATTTGAACATTGACCCCATATGCATATGAGGAAAGAAATACCTGGAAGATTTGAGGAAATGATTCCTAAAACTCAGACAGGGCCAGGATAGTCTCATAATTTATAGGTAGAGTACTCAGAAGGGTTATGACTCAGAAGTAGAAAATAATTGCTCTAACCTGCAACTCCTACGCTACAACTCAATGGACTCGCCCAGGACACCTAGTGGGGATATGATGATGGACGACGGCTATCCTGGGGAATGGAGAGAGCCTGCAGCTGCAGGCAGGACAATCTCTTCCATCATATCCACGGGATATAAGCCCCCTCTCACTTGGTGGTGGAGGGGACATCACCATCCTAGACTCCTCAGGATTTGGGGAAGAGCTATGGACTAGAGTGGACTTGTTGGTGTCTTGTTATAGACTTGTGATTCACGCAATAGAAGAAATTACAAAATTATGTGAAGCCAGGGGCCACTGGATGCTTTGGGATCAGGGAGAGGGAAGGGCAGTTGTAATACAGGGGCTTTTTTGGGACTTGGGAATTGTCTTGGGTGATGTTGCAATGGAGGATATAGGCCATTTTATATCATCATGTATTATGCAGAACTGTGTGGAAGAGAGGGTGGTCTACAGTCTGAACTGTGGTCCATGCTTGGTGGCAAAGCCCCAAAATGTGTATATCTATCACAGGCGCTGTGCCACACTGATGAAGGGTGTATATGTGGGAGGTTGTGGGAGGTGTGGGAGGTGGGGCATATGGGTACTCCTAAAATTTCTGTGTAACATTTATGTAAATCGATGTATCCTAAAAAAAAAAATTTTTTTAAAGACATCAAAAAAAAAAAAGAAAAGAATTGCTCTAGTTTAAAGCTTAAAAGACAGGCCTAAAAATAAACTCTTTTCAAATAATCTAACTGTGTCCCACAACAAAGCTCAAAAATATTTACAGGAATACAAAAATATCTAGCACTAACCATGGAAAAATTCATAATGTCTGGAATCCAGTCAAAAAAACTAGACAAGCAAAGCAGCAGGAAAATATGAACCATACTGAGAAGAAAGATAAATCAATGGAAACCAACCCAGAATGCTTGCATTAATAGATAAGGACATTAAAACTGTATTCTATATGTTCAACAAGCTAGAGAAAGAAGAAATAAATTTGCAGTAAAAATTTTTCCTCAAAGAAAACTCCGGGGTAGGATGACTTTGCTGGTGAATAGTTCCAAATATTTCAGGTAAAATTAAAGCCATTTTACAAAATCTTTTTCAGATAATTAAATAAGAGGAACTCCCTCCCAACTCATTCTCCTAAATATTTATTATGTGAAATAAACCCATATAAACATATTACAAGAAAATCACGTGCTGTTTTTGAATATATGTGCAAAACACTCTAAATATTAGAATATTGAATCCAATAATATATAAAAAAATAATACATTATGACCTAATGGAGTTTACTCCAGAAATGCAAGGTTGGTTTTACTCTTGAGTATCAATGAATTTAATTCACCATATTAACAGGATAAAAAAGACAAAAAACACATGACCATCTCAATAGCTGTAGAAAATGGATTTGATAAAATTTAACATCCTTTCCTGATAAAAAATAAACTGTCAGAAAAGTAGGAAAGAAGGGAACTTCCTCAACCTATAAAGGGAATCAATGAAAAACCTACCACTAACATCATGTTTAATGCTGGAAGACTGAATGATTTCCCTCTCAAATCAGGAAAAGTCAAGGACGTAAATTCTCAACACTTCTATTCAACATTGCAAAACTTAAACACTACAGACTACAAAAATGTGCTGTAAGAAATAAATAAATACCTAGAAAATGGAATAATTATTCTGCGATCTTGGATTAGAAATTTCAATATCTCTAAGATGTCAGTTCTCCTGCAATAAATCTTATATGTAAATAATCCCCATCAAAGTCCTAACACAATATAAAAGGTGTGAAGTATTGAAATATGCAACATAGATAAGTCTTACAATAGTTATGCCAAGTGAAAGAAACCAGACAAAAAAGTATATGCTGCATGATTTGGTTTATATGAAATGCTAGAAAAAGCACAGTAATCTATGGTGTCAGAAATCAGTTCAGTGGTTGCCTGAGAATGGGATATGGGGAGAAACAGGATAGATAAATAACAGAGGCAAATAGAAAGCATGATCTTGATTACAATGATAGTTTTCTGGCTGTATACATATGCCAAAGCTTATTAAATTGTACATGTAATATGCAGTTTATATTTAGTTTGTTATACTTCAATAAAAGTCCTTTAAAAAAGTATATTAGTTAAGATGAAAAATGATAAGGTCAAACTATTCTTTTTTTTCCTCCAAGATTTATTTTATTTTTTTATTTATTTCTCCCCACGTCCTCCTTGTTTGCATTTGCTGTGTCTGTTTGTTGCGTACTGGTCTTCTCTTTTTAGGACACATGGGGAACCAAACCCAGGATCTCCCATGTGGGAGGGAGATGTGCAGTCACTTGAACCACCTCCATTCCTCACTTTGTTGGGTCTCTCATTGTTTTTCCTCTCTGTGTCTCTTGGTTGCATCATCTCACAGCATCATCTTGTTGCATCAGCTCACTGCACCCATCGTGTCAGCTCACTGTTTTGCTTGTCTTGTCTAGGAGGCACTGGGAACCGAATTCTGACCTCCCATATGGTAGGCAGGAGCCCAGTAGCCAGAGCCACATCTGTTTCCCCCAACATATTCTTGTGACATCCTCCTCTTAAATTTATTAATATAGTTTCTGATTTTTCCTTCTTTTATCCTCCAGTTGCTCTTAGATTACCTTGTTAGTAAAGGTGGTAATTCTCTAGTTTTCACCCTCAACCCATTGGTATTCACATTTGAACCCTGGTATTCTATCTCTTATTTCTTCATTTTATTACCTATAAGCTGATGTCTGTCAAATCTATAGGTCTAATTTAGATGCCTCGTCTAATTTTAAGAATCATATATTCAATTGCCTGTTAGATAGCTCTTCCTAGATTTTTTTTTTACAGTTGGCTCTAATGTAATATGCTGCAAGCCAAATGCATTACCTTAGCCCCATATTACCACCTCACTTGCCTCTAGTTCACTAGATGGAAGATATTGCAGATCTCCTCACTCAGTCACCTGTACTAGAAACCTTGAAATTATCTTCATCTCTCTATCTACAACCTTCTACATCCAATATCCAAGTCTTACTTTTACTTCTGAAATATGTCCAGAATATATTTTCTCTCTATTAATAAATGATTGGATGATTGCCCTGTGTTATTTATTACATGAACTACTGTAACTATCTTGTTAGGCATGTCTTTCCCTGTCCCCATTTCCAGCGCCTAACAACCATCCTCCACAGATCCAGAGAATCTACTTAAAATAAAATTTTGACCCTCTACATATGTTAACTCTTACACCTTTTAAAAGCTTATTTTCTATAAGAAAGTCAAAGCACTAGAACATTGCATAGAAGGACTTTTATTAATATCCATGCCAGCTTAGCCAGTCATCGTGATGTTCATGTGAACATCACACATAAGGAACGCTTCACTTATAGTTTCTCACACAATTCTATTTCTTGACACTGTTTCATTGTCAACAGTAATCCCTCTCCCTTCATTTTATATTTGTCTAACTTATATTGAGGGTTCAGCTGGCTAACTCTTCCTTGAAAGCCTCATCTCTTATAGTTGGTTCGCCCCCCCCCCTCCCATCCTTTAATGAGTCAATGTTATTTTGGACATCTCTTTATCATTTTATTAATCACTATCTACTGAAACTATTAACTTCAGTGAGTATTTTCCCATAGACTTTGAGATAGTCGAAGACAGGGATCATGTGTCACCCACCATTGAATCCAGAGGACTGGTGCAATATTTCACACATTGTAGACACTCAATTACTGTTCATTCATTAGAAAAATCAGTGAATGAATTAATGAAAATAAGAGAAGGTAAATAAGTGGAGCAAAAAAACTGAATGTAGGGAATTATTATTTCAGGGATTATATTAGAACACAAAATGCATGTTAAAATTACAACATACTCTATTTGACTTGGTTTGTCCATTTGGTTCTCAGCTTTCTGAAAGTCAGGAAAAGATCGAAAGCGTAATTAGTAATATGATTCCGTTCATAAGATATAAACAAATAAGTTGTTTTAAGAGAAGCACAGCAATTCCTGGTAATGATACCTGAAATAAATATCTCTCATGGGTGCTCAGAACAAAAAAAAAAGATGCGTAATGTAGTGAATAACATCCTCAGCAATATCCCTGCCCTCATTATAATGAAAAGTAATTGAACTTTATGCCAGCAACTGAGAGAAATTGGGGACTGGAAACTTCTCATGAGGAGCCTGCCTAGGAACATGATCATTAAAATACCATGAGACAATTATTGATCATAGGTAAGAGTCTGCCCTAAGGAAGGGCCTAATTTTACTCAAGGAGTGATTCTTGTTCTGCTCCGATGTGTAGGTAATAGAATAATTGGATGCCTAAGTTACTCTTCTCAGAATACACTTTAAACCTGAAAAAAATTAAGGGGCTATAATCAAATGCTCACTAAGTTCGGAAAGGCTAAATAAACAGATGTTTTTTTCTTTAAGTAAAATTCTTTCAAGATGAGAATGTTACTTTTAAATGAATGACTTGATTGCAGTAAAGGCTATTTACTATAAGCCTATTAAATATTGGTTTGGATCTGGAACAACAGATTTTAAATAATTCCTGCAACATTAAGGTAACAGTTCTAATCATCTCTGACAGGTAATTCTAATTCATGACACTGGAACTCTTTAGGAACATATCTTTTTCTATGTTTTCTACAAATGGGAAGAGGCATGTCTTACTCAAATGATACAAATTCACTAAGCTACAGGAAAAATATAAAATAAACACAAAGAAAAAAGAGCACAACACATCTCTGGTTATTTTATCTTATGTATCTAATAAGTTATTATTTAATATAAAATTTCTTTAATTTTATATAATTTATTAATAATTCAATAATAAATTATTATATAATCTACCAATGAATTATTCACATAGATATTGACTCTCAATATTGTAATATTGTTGCAGATTTTATGGCTAGAGGTCTAACAATTCATGTGTAGGAATCATTAAAGTAAGTAATGTCAATGAAAGTTTTTAAATAACCTGCCTCATAACAAATTTCTTTTAAAGGTGATTAATTAACAGCCATCAAGTGAAACATTTTCACTTAATGACCTTTCTGATTCACATATCCATAAACAGCTTTCACACATCTTTACATATTTTAAAAAGTATATATTTGTCAAATTATTATATTGATTCATTAATCAAGTAACTTTCTCCATGTCCTATATTTACCTTAAGAGTTCTTATCACCTTTAAAATATGGTAGATATGTACCAGAATCCAATCAAGAGTGGCCTAGAATCTATATATTATGGGATTGTTTAGATTTCAAATATTAACACCAGGAATACTAAATTCCCATGTACAAGTAAGATACTGGATTTTCATGAATTTACTCATTAAATTATAATTTGATTGACTGTATTACAGAAAATGCCACATTACTGGATCTGAAAAATAAATTAGTTCCCCCCACCTAAGGAATTTTTATAACTTAAATTTGCCAAGTCAATTGAGATTGTGATAAAATTTTAATATTTTAAAATTCATAAGTATAAAATTATTTTAGCTATGTAATACACATGCAGAGCTTCATTGGAAAAATTTACTTAGATAATTTTACAGAGAGAGTATTATTAAATAAATCCATTAAAATTTCCTGCATGATAAGGGTTAGATCTAAGAGCAGTGGGACAGCAATTTTACAATATATAATGACAGTATTTAGAATGTGGAGTATCTTGGAAATCATTTGAAATAGCTTTCTTGTTTTCCAAAATAAAGACACCAGACTTCACAAACTGTCTAGGGTGTGTGTGTGTGTGTATGTGTGTGTGTGTGTGTGTGTATACACCTGTGTATGTGTTGCCACCAAAAAGTCTTTGTAAATCTAGGCCCCAGCATCAGTTCTTAAACTGAGGATCCCAGAGCAGCAGCAGCACCTTGGAAATTGTTAGAAATGTAAATTTTAGGACTTCACTCAGACTTATTAAATTAGAGCTGTAACAGTCTTCTGAAGTGATTCTGACTTCTGTTGATCTCTTAATAATCAGTGGATGAGGAACATGGAAAGAGGGTTAAGACATTCGGGTAAAAACACAGAAAGAGAGGTTAGAAGTTCTGGTAGTGAAATCTTTCCCAGAAAATTTTAAAAAAATTAAGCTCTTTTACATTCCCAATCTTTTGATCTCATATATTCAACTCTGAGTGGATATGGGACCAGTTAAAATCTGAGGAAACGTCACAGGCAAACTCATATGCAGATATATGGAGAGATATATGGAGGGATGCAGTATGTGCATGTCTGCCTATTTGCGATCTAAAGTAATTTATTCCCTTAGGTCCACATATAGGCAGCAGTAGGTGTAGGGGAAATTGAAGATTGTTTATTGCAGGAGAATTCTGCATGGCATGTTTCTCAAACGACAGCATCACCTGGGAAATCATTAGAAAGTAAATTCTCAGCTCCATCGCAAACCTCTGTATTAGAAATTCTTGTGGGGAGGGGTCAGTAAGCCTTCCAGGTGGTTCTGATTCATATTATAGTATGAGAAACATTGTGCAATAAGTGGGGCTACAGTTGTTAACAGCATTCATTAACCATCCACATAAAGGTATGGCTATTTGTTACAATTCTGAGTTCTAGCTAATTGTATATGCCATAGTTCAGCATATTAAATTTAATTAGAGTCAGAGAGAAAGCTTTCAATCTACTGAGATAAAAATGGATAAAGCTAAAAGCAGAGCATGCTTGTGTTGATTACAGTGTGTCAACTTTTCAATCTAAAAGGCAGTAATATTCCATTCAGACATTTTTTATTGAGATCTGTAAAAGATGTGACGTTTAATCAAATTCCTATAAGACAAGAATTGTCAATTTTACAAAGGAAACCAAATCATTGTAACCATGAGATGCTTTCGGAGGTTGTAAGTGGCTCTAGACCATGGGATATATTTCATGTGGCAATTAATTAGTACATGAAATCATGTTTTCTATGGGGACTTATTTGGCTTGTCTTTCTGTTGAATTAAATCTATTTAACTCTTTCTTTATAATTTTATTTTTAAATAACCACTGTATGACTACGTTTAACATCGATGTTAAAAGAAATGCATTTTGAGTTCAGTCAGAGCCCTAATGGAAGGCTGTAGCATTTATAGGGCAGTGCTACTCAGAATTCATCTATGGACAAGTACTGGGCTGCAAGTTGAAATTTAAGGTAAACATATATTCAGTTTTATAGCGATTTAACTGAAAACATTTATGACTAGTGAATCTAATAATAAATATATTGGCTTATTTCTTGTGTCATTTTGACTTTTTATTCTTTCATTTTCATAGTAATTTTTTCTGTATTAGACAAGTTGTGCGTTTTCAGAAAAATCATGCATAAAATGAAGAATTCTTATATAGCACCCTATTAACTAACACCTCGCATTGGTGTGAAAAATCTGTTACAATTGCTACTAAAACATTTGTATAATTTTACTGTTAACTATAGTCCACGATTGAACTTAGGGCTCACTGTTTGCGTAGTGTAGTTCCAGGGATTTTTAAAAAAATTATTCTTTCACCATATATATATTCTAACATTTCCCCTTTTAATCTTTTATTTACTTATTTTATTTATTTATATATACATTCCAGTGCTGTTAATTATGTTCACAATGTTGTTTTACCATTGCCACCATCCATTACCAAAACATTTCCATCATTCTAAATAGGAACCCCTTATATTTTAAGACTTAACTTCCCATTTCCTATTTCACTCAATCCTCTGGGAAACTATATTCTAGAATCTGACTCTATGAGTTTGCTTTTTCTTTTTGTTTTAAATCATACATTATTTGTCCTTCTGTGTCTGGCTTATTTCACTTAACATGATACCTTCAAGGTTTATCCACATTGTCTCATGGATCAGAACTTCCTTTTTCAGGCTGAATAATATATACACTTGGGTTGCTTCCGTCTTGTGACAGTTGTGAATAATGCCACTATGATCATCAGTGTGTAAATATCTGGTAGAGTCCCTGCTTACAATTCTTTTAGCTATATACCCATATGCCAGGTCATATGGTAATTTTATCTTTAGCTTTCTGAGGAGCCTCCAATCTGTGTTCTACAGCGGCTGCATCATTTTACATTGCTACCAGCAATGAATGAGTGTTCCTATTTTGCCGCATCCTCTCCAACACTTATTTTCCATTTTATTTTAAATAGCAGTCTTTCTAGTAAGTGTGAAAAGGCATCCTTTTACGGTTTTGATATGCATTTCCCCAATAGCTAATAACCTTGACCATCTTTTCATATGCTTTCTGGCCACTTGTAAATCTTTTTTCCTTTTTGTTTTTGTTCTATTTTTTTACAGCTTTATTGAGGTATAATTTGACATAAAATAAATTGCACATATTGATAGCATACAATCTGATAAATTTTGACATAAGTACACACCCATAAAAGCATTACTACAATCAAGAAAAGGAAAATATCTATTTTCCCCCAAATTTTCCATGCACTCTTTCCTCCTTTTCTTCCTTCCCATCCCATCCCCAGTCATTCAGTGCTTTCTGTAACTATAGATTGGTTTGCATTTTCTAGGCTATTATATAAATGGAATCATACAGTATGTGTTCTCTAATGTCTGACTTCTTTTTTTACTGTTCTATATTTTACCTTTTAATTTTATTCTGGTAATATATAAGAACTAAAATTTCCCCTTTTAACCACATTCACCTATATAATTCAGTGATGTTAATTATACTCATAACAATGAACTACAATTACCACCATTCGTTTACTAAAACTTTGCAATCAACCTAAGTAGAAATTCTATACAAATTAAGTGTAAACTTCCCATTCTCTACCCCAATCATCGCCAGGCAACCAATATTTCAGATTCTAACTCTATGAGTTTGCGTATTTTAATTATTTCATATCAGTGAGATCATGCAATATTTGTCCTTTTGGGTTCAACCTTGAAAGGTGAGTCACTCCAGAAGTCTATTTTGCATTTAGGTGGTTCATCTAACAGAAACTGGATTGAGTGAGCACACTTCTTGCCAACAGTTCTGCTTGCTGTAGTCTCTCTCTCTCTTTACCCACCCCTACCCCAAGGGCCCTTTTGTATGCAGAAGGCAGCACTACTTAAAGCCTTGTGTTCTGCCCTGGATTTCTGAGGACTTGGGGCCCTTTGACTGGATAGGTGTGGGGTTCTAAATCACTGCTGCTAGTGGCTCATTTAACTCTGTGACTCTTACTCAATTTTCTTTGCCAATTTAGTTTTATTATATTTTTAAGCTCTACCTCCCCTTCTCACTGCAAGGACTTTCAGTAGAAACTTTCTTCTTATCTGAAGGAAGAAAAGATATTGTACAATTTTTCTCTACACAGATTTTTCAAGACTGTATGTAATCACATTCTTTTGTGATATGTGAAAATACGACATGAAATTTTGTGTATGATATTTGTCATGATTTTTCTATCTCAGAAAAGGAGAAAGTTATACCATGTTTAGGCTTGACTTTTGAGTGGTTTTAGTCTGGTTTAAGTGCATTGAGATAATATTCTATTGACCAGAATCACCTGGCAAAGCATATTAATTACCAAGATTTTCTAACCTGTATCACTCTAAACAATTGTCCCATCAAATTCTGTTTCTTTAAATGGGTCTGAGAGAAAAATGAGACAATAAGAAATGAGCCCCCACTATGAGGTAAAACCAGTGAAATTTAATGTTTCTTTTAAAGGTCAGAGAATGGGGTTGGAATGGAGAATTTGTGAGAAGAACACAGTAAAATACCTGAGCTTTGATGGACTGTCCCCAAAGAGAACATTATTTCTGTCGTGTTTGCTATGGGTCATATCAATCTCAGTGCTCAAATTTGTGAATAATCAGTTGCCATGTGTTGAAGCAAGATGGTGGGTAATGTCTGCAAGGGTTCAGCCTTCCTCTTTCCTCTTAAGGCTCCATGGTCCCAGCTTCTTCTTATCTCAACTGTAGGCTGGCATAAGGCTTATTTCTTTCCAGGCTCAGCTGCTCTGGTCTTGTCACAAGGTCAGCTGTAGACTATCAGGCTCATTTCTTTTCCCGGGACCACTGCAGTGTCTAATGTCTTTCTTTCTCTATGTTCTTCCCTATGTATTTACTGCTGTGTGAGAGTCTGTTTAATCAGCCTGCACGCCCTAATGTTATAGTCAAATAAAAGACCGAATCTTGATTTAATAAAGTAAAAGTGAAACATCTGAATCTAATACAATCTAATATGTCCAGAGGAATAGTTTACAAACACAATCCAATATCTACTTTTGGAATTCATAAACAATATTAAACTGCTAATGGGGTTGAGAATGGGTTCAAATACTTAAAGAAACTAGCAAATTTCAGAATAAAAGAAAACAAAGTAATATGGATTCTTAAATATTTTGTAATATCCTATCAGAGGGGCCCGGCTAGATAGCTCAGTGGATAAAGAGTGCGCTGGGATACCACATGGGAGGCCCTGGGTTCGGTTCCCGGGGACCTCTCCTAGCGGGCAGACCACCTTGAGAATGGCAAGCCGCCATGGGCGGGCCAGAGCCGCCGTGGGCAGGGCAAAAAGCTGCCACAGACAGGGCAAAAGCCGCCACGGGCAGGGCAGGTCGCCTGTGAATGGAATGCAGCCAGCCACCCGCGAACTGGAGCCGGCCGTGAATAGAAGCAGAAACCGCCCACAAGCGGGGAAAAGCCGCGCCTGCGCAGTGACCAAGACTCGGCGCGTCGCCGCAACGGGGGGGAAGGGGAGATATGTAATAAAAATAAATAAATCTTTAAAAAAAAAAATATCCTATCAGAGAAGTTTACAAGTTAACTTGAAAGCAGAACATTCATAATAGGGTTAACTTAACAGGCAAGTGTCTGAAAAGCTTCTAATTTTTTCTTTTAATTTAGAAATGTCAGCCATCAACTTCTTCTCTTCCAAATAATAAAGGCTTTTCAGAAAGACCTCAACTCAAATCTCATTACTACCACCTTTCTCAATTAGCTTTTTGATTGGATTAAAATTGGGAAGGAGAGTTTCTGTGATATTTATTTTAATGGTCAAAAAAGGAGTAGTTTTGATTTCCATAAACTGTAAAAGGAAGAAAATCACTATGAGGAAAATCTGAAAACTAAAATTTATGACTTTTCAGGGAGCCTAATGTACCTAATATTGAAGAAATGGCAAGATGAACTATCTAAATAGTGGTTATCAATTTATTTACATTTAAAAATATGTAAAATTTATCATTTTTAATATATTTTTATCACAGAAGTTGTGAACTTAAGAAACAATCATGCACATGGGTGGAATTCCCATACAACACTCCTTCACCAACACACTACACCGTTGTGGAACATTTGTTACAGATTATGAGATAATATCATCAGACTATTACCATTAACTATTGTCCATAGCATATATTTGGCATATTTTTTCCATAATCCGCTATTATTAACACAGAATTGCTGTTAACTATAGTCCATAGGTTACATTAGCTATATTTTTCCTATGCTACTCCGCATTTCCACCACCCTGCAGTAGTGACAAACATCAGTTCTAGTTCACAGAAGGATATTCTTGAATTTATACTATTAACTACAGTTCTCATCCACTTCTGGATTCACTGTATTATTCAGTCCTTAGATTATTCTCTAGTGCTCTTTCAATTGACATTTACATCCCTACAAGGCTACCCTTTTCAGCCATATTCCCATTTATAAACCAGCTTCTACTCACTATAATTTGTTACCATCAACTTCATCCCTTTCCACACATTTACTTCTAAACACATTAAGCATCAGTACTCCTTAACAGACCTCCTCCTTTTATCTCCTAATAACCTATACTCTAGGTTTTAATTCCATGCATTTATTCTTAGTATTTAGTTCATACTAGTGAGACCATGCAATGTTTCTGCTTTTGTGTTTGGTTTATTTCATTAAGTATAATGTCTTAGAGAGTCATCCATTTTACTATATGTGTCCAAATTTCATTTCTTCTTACTTTAGCATAGTATCCCATCATATGAATATACCACATTTTGTTTATCCATTCATTGGATGATGGACACTTGGGTGGTTTCCATATTTTGGCAATTATGAAAAATGCTGCTATGAACATTGGTGTGCAGATGTCTGTTAGGGTCACAGTTTTCAGTTCTTCTGGATATATTCATGGCTAGATCATATGGAAGTTCAATGTTTAGCTTCCTGAGGAACCACCAAACTATATTCCACAGAAGCTGCACCATTTTACAATCCTACTAACAGTGAAGGAGTGTTCCTATTTCTCCACATCCTATCCAGCATGTATTTTTAATAATGGCTATTGTATGTTGTGTGAGATGATATCTCATTATCATTTTGATTTGCATTTCCCTAATAGCTAATGATATTGAACATTTTTTCATGTGCTTTTTGGCAATTTGTATTTCCTCTTTGGAGAAATGACTATTTAAGTTTTTGCCCACTTTTAATTTGGATTGCTTGCTCTTTTATTGTTGAGTTGTATGATTTCTTTATATATATTGGAAATCAAACCCTTACCAGATAATGTGGTTTCCAAATATTTTCTCCCATTGACTGCACTGCCTTTTCACCTTCTTGACAACGTCCTTTGAATCACAAAAGTGTTTAAGTTTGAGGAGGTCCCATTTATCCATGTTTTCTTTCATTGCTCATGCTTTCAGCATAAGGTTTTAAAATGCACCACCTACCACCAGGTCTTGAGGATGTTTTCCTACATTTTCTTTTAGGAGCTTTATGGTTCAAGTTTTTAGATTTAGGACTTTGACCCATTTTGAATTAATATTTGTATAAGGTGTGATATAGGGGTCCTCTTTTTTTTCATTTGGATATGGATATCCAGTATTCCCAACACCATTTGTTGAATAGACTGTTCTTTGCCAGCTTGGTGGGTTTGATAGGCTTGACAAGTCACTTGACCATAGATGTGAGGTTCCATCTCTGAACCATCAATTCAGTTCCATTGTTCTATATGCCTATCTTTATGCCAGTACCATGCTGTTTTTACCACTGTAGCTAGATAAAATGGCTCTAACTTTGCTTTTCCTTTTTAAGAAGTTTCTGGCTATTTGGGGCCCCTTACCCTTCCAAATAAATTTGATAATTGTGTTTTCTAGTTATTTTTAAAATGCTGGTGGAATTTTTATCAGGGTTGCATTGAATGTGTATATCAATTTGGGTAAAAATAACATCTTAAATATACTTAGTCTTCCAATCCATGAGCATGGAATGTTCTTCCAAATATTTAGGTCTTTTTTAAAATTTCTTTTAACAATGCATTGTAGTTTTCTGAATAAAAGTGCTTTATATACTTGGTTAAGTTTATTCCTAATTATTTGATTCTTTTAGTTGCTATTGTGAATGGAAATTTTTTCTGAATTCCTCTTCAGATTGTGCATTACTAATTTATAGAAAGACCACTGATTTTTGCATTGTGGCCTTGTATCCTGACGCTCTACTGAAATCATTTATTAGCTCTAGCAACTTGATTGTAGATTTTTCAGAATTTTCTAGGTTTAGGATCATATCATCTGCAAATAGCAGAAATGTTATGTCTTCCTTTCTGATTTGGATGTCTTTTGTTTCTTATTCTTGCCTGAATGCTATAGCTAGAACATCTAGCACTGTATTGAACAACAGTGGTGACAGTGGGCATCTATGCCTTGTCCTTGATCTCAATGGGAAAGCTTTCAGTTTTTCACCATTGTGTACAGATCGCTGTGGGTTTTTTGATACATGGCCTTTATCATATTGAGAAAGTTTCCTTCAATTCCTATCTTTTGTATTATTTTTATCAAGAAAGGATGCTGTATTTTGTCAAATGGCTTTTCTGCATCAATTAATAAGACCATGCAATTTTTCTTCTTTGATTTATTAATGTGGTGTATTATGCTGATTAATTTTCTTGTGTTGAACCACCCTTGTATGCCTGGTATAAAACCCACTTGATCATGAAGAATAATTATTTTAATGTGTTATTTGATCAGATTAGCAAGTATTTCATTGAGGATTTTTGCATCCATATTCATTAGGGAAATGAGGCTATACTTTTTTTTAATTGTAATATCTTTACCTGGTGTAGCAGTTCGATATTGTTTATGAATTCCAAAAATAGATATTGGATTGTTTGTAAACTGGTTTGTTTTTAAACTGGTTAGATTATATTAGATTCAAAGGTTTCACTTTTACTTGATTAAATAATGGTTAAGGCTTTAATTGGGCCACTTCAATAGGACATTGAGACCCCGCCCCCTTGCTGGGCAGGTCCCACAGAGAAACCACATGGCAGGGAAGGGAGGTGAGAGTTTTGATCCTGAAGCCTGGGAAGTAAACACACAGAGAAGCAGATATATAAGGAAGGAGAGAAGGCTCTGTTAGAGCAGACGCCCTGGGAAGAAAGACAAACCAATCTCCTGAAAATCTAAGCTAGCCTTGTGAAGAGAGCAGAGCACCTGAGCCCAGAGAGAAACCAGCTACAGGAAGAGAGGAACCCAGGAAGCCTGAACCCTTGCAGACATCAGAAGCCATCTTGCTCCAATATATGGCAACAGACTTTGGTGAGGGAAGTAACTTATGCTTTATGGCCTTGCAACTATAAGCTTCTACTCCAAATAAATACTCTTTACAAAAACCAACAGATTTCTTGTATTTTGCATCAGCACTTGTTAGGCTGACTAATCCACCTGGCTTTGGTATTAAGATGATATTGGCTTCAAGGAATTAATTTGGTAGCTTCCCTTCTTGTTCAACTTTTTGGAAGAGCTTGACTAAGATTGGTATTAAATCTTTGAATGCTTGGTAGAACTCACCTGTAAAGTCATTTGTCCTGGGCATTTCATTTTGGGGAGTTGTTTGGTAACTGAATCTCTTTACCTGTGATCAGTTTGTTGAAGTCTTCTATTTCTTCTAAGGTCAGGGTAGGTTTTTCATAGAGTCCTAGGAATATTTCCATTTCATCTACATTGTCAAGTTTTTAATGTGGAGTTGTTCATTGTATCCTCTTATGATTTTTTTCCCCTGTGGGATCAGTAGTAATGTCCCTGTTTTCATTTTTATTTTATTTATTTGCATCTTCTTTCTTTTTTTCTTTTTCAGTCTAGCTAAGGTTTCATCAATTTTGTTGTTTTTCTCAAGGAACCAACTTTTGGTTTTGTTGATACTCTATTGTTTTTTCATTCTCCATTTCATTTATTTCATCTCTAATCTTTACTAATTTTTCCTTCAGCTTGGTTTGGGATTAGTTTGCTCTTCTTTTTCTAGTTCCACCAGGTGTGCAGTCAGGTCTTCGAGTAAGCACTGAAGGCTACAAATTTCCCTATCAGTGCTTCCTTCACTGCATCCCATAGATTCTGATATGTTGGTTCTCATTTTCATTCATTCTGAGATATTTATTGGTTTCTCTCACAATTTCTTCTTTGACCCACTTATTACTTAGAGTATGTTGTTTAATCTCCATACATTGGTGAATTTCCCCTTTTTCTGTCTCTGGTTGATTTCCCCAGAGAAACTGCTTTGGTACAATTTTGATCTTACTGAATTTATTGAGATCTGCTTTGTGACCCAACATATAGTATATCCTGGAGAAAGATCGATGAGCACTTGAGAAGAATGTATTTCCTGCTGTTTTGGGGTGCAAAGTTATATATATACCTATTAGGTTTAGTCCATTTAACATATTATTCAAGCTTTCTGCTTCTTTACTGATCCTCTGCTCAGATGTTCTCTCCAATGCAGAGTGTTGTGTTGAAGCTTCAAACTATTATTGTAGAGATATCTATTTCTCCCTGAAGTTTTTCCAGTGTTTGCCTCATGTATCTTGTGGCATCCTGGTTTGGTGCATATGCATTTATGATTGTTATTTCTCCCTGGAGAATTATGCCTTTTATTAATATATAATGTCCCTCCTTGTCTTTAATAACAAACAGTTTTGCTTTTAAAGTCTATTTCTTCTGATATAAATATAGCTACTCCAGTTTTTTTTTTGTTTGTTTGTTTGTTTGTTTGTTTGTTTTGGTTTCTGCATGCATGAAATGTCTTCTTCCAGTCTTTCACTTTCAATCTATTGGTATCCCTGGGTCTAAGATAAGTCTCTTGTAGACATCATATAGATGGCTCATATTTTCTTATCCATTCTGCCAGTCTTGTATTTTGATTGGAGACTTTAATCCATTAATATTCAATGTTATTACTATAAAGGCAGTTCTTGACCTTTGGGTTTCATGTGTGATATTTTATTTTCACCGCTCTTTTTACACTTTTAGATACTTTTACTAATATAATCTTCATTTCTAGACTCTCTTCCAAGCCTCTCTTTCTTATATTTTCTTTTCAGGCTGTCACACTCCCTTTAGTATTTCCTGCAAAGTCAGTCTCTTGGTTACAAACTCTCTCAGTTTCTATTTATCTGTGAATATTCTAAACTCACCCTCAGTTTTGAAAGACAATCTTGATGGACATAAGATTCTTGACTGGCAGTTTTTCTCTTGAAATATCTTAAATATATCATACCACTGCTTTCTTGCTTCCATGGTTTCTGAGGAGAAATTGGCACTTAATCATATTGAATATCCCTTATATGTTATGCATCGCTTTTCTCTTGCTGCTCTCAGAATTCTCTTTGTGTTTGGCATTTGACATTCTGATTAGTATGTGTCTATTAGTTGGTCTATTTGGATTTATTTGGATGTGACTACATTGTACTTCTTGAATGCAGATATCTATGTCCTTCAATAGGGTTGGGAAATTTTCTACCATTATTTCTTCAAATATTTCTTCCGCCCCTTTTCCCTAGTCTTCTCCTTCTGGGACACCCAAGACACATATGTTTGTATGTCTCTTGCTGTCATTTAGTTCCCTGGGACCCTGTTCAATTTTTTCCATTCTTTTATCTGTTCTTTTTGTATGTTTGGTTTTGGATGGCCATGTCTTCAAGGTCACCAATCCTTTCTTCTGCCTCCTGAAATCTGCTGTTATATACCTTCAGTGTATTCTTAATTTCATTTATTTTGCCTTTCATTCCCATAAGATCTGGTATTTTTCTATGCATGCTTTCAAATTCTTCTTTGTGTTCATCTAGTGTGTTCTTAATATCCTTAATCTCTTTAGCCATCTCATTGAATTGAATAAGATTTGCTTGAACATCTATGATTAATTGTCTCAACTACTTTATGTCATCTGGAAGCTTATCTTGTTCCTTTGAATGTGCCATAACTTCCTGTTTCTTGGTATGGATTTAAATTTTTTTGTTGGTGTCTTGGCATCCAGCTTACTAGACATATTTCTTCTGGGTGCAGTTTCTCTTTTTAGTTTAGGTCTTTCTTGCCCTTTCTCCCTTGCTAGTTGTGTAGTAGGAGCTGAGGATATTGTTGGTCCTATAAATTGTGGAGGCTGAAGCTGCCCTCATTGCCCCAGGGATTGATGAAGCTTCTCCACTTTTCTCCTCTGCCAGGGGTAAGAATAGAGCTGCAGCCATGTGTAATAATCCAAGTCATGCAGGCCAAGACTGTCTCTCAGAGAGACTGATGAATCTTCATGCTCATTCCTCCGCTGAATAGGGCATTGATAGAGCTGCAGGTGTGGGCAACAATATATGCCATGTGGGTCCGAAATGACGGCAGTTGCCCAAGTAGACTGATGTAGCACCAGCCCCTGCCTCCCCTGCCCAGAGGATGCATCCTCTGAAATGCCCAACAACCTTTCACTCCTTTAGGGTGTGGGGATGGAACCACAGGCACCCAATAGTTCAGTTCCTGTAGGCCAAATGTTCCTACATTGTCCAGAGAGGTTGAGGAAACACCAGCCCCCTCCTATTTATTGGGAGGTGTGGTGGATCCACAGGTCCCAAAGAGTTCAGCCTGTACAGGCCTAAAGTTCCTGCCATTGCCCAGAAAGGCTTAGGAAACACCAGCTCCTTCATATCCTTTTTGGGGGTGCAGGTAGATCAACTGGTACCCATCAGTCTAATCCATGGAGGCCAAAAATGCCTGCCATTGCCCAGAGAGGTTAAGGAAACCCAGCTCACCTCCTATTCTACTTGGGGGTGGGAACA
>PVKH010002774.1:0-20000 GCA_004027955.1 Chaetophractus vellerosus
GCTTGCCATTCTCAAGGCCGTCTGCCCGGTAGGAAAGGTCCCTGGGAACCGAACCCGGGGCCTCCCATGTGGTATACCAGCGCCCTATCCACTGGGCTATACGGCCAGCCCCAAAACATATTCTTAAGGATGAAGAGGTATGAATTACCAAGAAGAAGCGGGTTCTGAGTTAAACAGTATAAATTTGCATGTGTGTACCGGTGAAAACAGTGGTAAGATATAGGGATAACTAATTTTAATAAAATAAAACCTTAACATAGCAGGTTAAAATTATTTTATAAAATGTATATGAATCCACATAAGATATCGTAAGAATAACCATTAATTTAAAAGAGTGTAAAGAGAAGGGACACTCTGTTTTAAAGTAACTGGCTACTTGATGGAAAAAGAAAAATTCTTTTTCACCCTTTATCCTACCCCCACAGAAAACTATTTATTAAATGTGCAGATGAGAGTGAATATGTACATGCAATTCTGAATTGTGTGTTTTCTTATATTTTGTTCTTATTATTAAGTATTTCTAACTTGATGGTGGGTTGAAAAAATGAGGGCTTTTTTGCAGTTATCATTTGTAGCCAGACAAGAGCATATAAAATAAAAACACAATTCTAAGAAATAAAATTAAATTATGTATAAATGTAAAAGGTATTCAATTTCTCTCAATTTCTAACTCAAATTTTTATTTTTGTAGAATGTTCTCTGCTTTAAAGTTATTCAAGAGTAAAAGATGCTTTGATATGCTTTTAATTGATTTGTTTTACACTCAGAGGGAGGATAACAGTGATTTGTGAAAGTATTTTTTTTCCTCTGTCTTGCACACATCTCTCATTTGTCCATCTTAATTTAATTAAAGGAAATAAGGACAGTTTGACCGATGAATGAACCATCTTTTAACCGGGGACACTTCTATTTAAACTGGAGTGTATCAACCACGTAATTGTCAGTTAGTTACTTCCGATTTCTAACTTTTGTTTTGAGAGGTCACAGTATGGTCATGGAGAGAAGAGCATGTTAGAATATGGATAAGTACTGAAATCACTAGCCATTCGGAGAAAGTAAAATTTTAATCATTTCTGTCTTATATGGTGATAACCTAACCCCACTAGTAGTCTTTGCTGAACTAAAGGCCTAAAAATTCAACAAAATAAACTTTTATTATCTTTAAATTGCAAAAGTAGGCACAAGTTTTATTATGTAGGTCTTGGTAAGGAGCTTTTGTAGTTGTTTTTTAAATTAACTTTATAGGAACATTAATTTACCTTTAAACTCCTTGATTTTAAGTGTAGATTTGATGAGGTTTTGTTTGTTTTGTGTTTTTTGCATGCATATGGTATGTAACCACCAGCACAATGAAGATACAGAACATTTCCATCCCCGCAAAGTCTCCTTGTGCTCCTTGGAAGTCCCTTCCCCCAGCTCCTGGCCCCTGGCAATCATGGATCTGCATTCTATCTTTTTAGTTTTGCCTTTTGATGAATTTCACATAAGTGAAATCACACATTATGTAGTCTTTTTATGTCTGTTTTCTCCCACTTAGTGTAATGTTTTTGAGATTCATTCATGTTGCTGTGTGAGTCAGCAGGTCCTTCCTTTTTATTGCTAAATAGCTTTCCATTAAATGGATATAACACAATTTGTTTATACATTCACCAAGTGATAAGCATTTAGTTTATTTACAATTTTTGGTCATTATAAATGAAGACACAAAGAACATTTGCATTCAAGTCTTTGTATAAACATATGTTTCCATTTCTCTTGGGTTAAGACCTATGAATAGAATGGCTTAATTTTATAAGAAGCTGCCAAACTGTTTTCACAAAGTGGCTATACAATTTTGCATTCCCAAGAGCAGTCTACACGGGTCCCGCAGTTTCTCCACATACTCACCAACATTTGGTATTGGAAGTTTAAAAAATTTTAGCCATTCCAGGAGCATATAGTATCATTCCCTAAGGACTAATGATAGAGCATTGTTTCATTTACTCATTTGTCATTCCTTTATCTTCTTTGTTGGAATGTTTGTTCAGATGCTTATTTTTTAATTGTGTTGTTTATTTCTTATTGAGTTATAAGAGTTCTTTATATACTTTGCATACAATTCTTTTATGAGAAATATGTTTTGCAAATATTTTCTCCAGTACATGGTTTCCCATTTCATTTTCTTAACAGTAGTTTTCAAAGAGCAAACATTTAAAATTTTGATTTAGTCCAACATCTCAAGAATTTTTTTAATGGTCCAAGGTTTTGAGTCCATTTCTTTGCCCAATTTAAGAATGTGAAAATATTCTCCTATATTCTTTATAGTTTCAGCTCTTAAGTTTAGATTTATGATTCAATAAGATTTAATTTTTAAATAAGTTTACCTGTGATTTCTAAGAGATAAATTGCTTTTTAATTATTTTTTCTCTTTGTAAACCATGTAGAAAAATACAACAAACATATGTCTGTGGCATTTTTATAAGCTAACTGTATACTACAAGCTTGAATTTAAGTAATCCATTTATTTTCAACTATAGAGAATGGGAAATTTCTAAGTAATTTGGAACAATACAGAGTTGATAATATATCTGCCTAAAACCACACTTAAGACCAAGTTTAGGCCTTTGTTCTTATCAGCTATTGACAGTTAATTTTCTTATAGTGGACAGCTAGGCCAGTGACATGCAAAATAATAAGTTTCAAAGTAATGTTTGTCTTTCTAAAAACAAGAACCAATTTAATTTTAAAATGAAGGGAAGGACTTCCGTTTGAACAAGATGGTGGTATAACACACTACAGGGTCTGCTCCACCTCTGGATAACTAATAAAACCAGCAGAGTCATTTTCTCAAACTCCAGAAAACAATTAAAGGGTTGCAGTAACTAGGCGAGTATTGAATGAAGAAAAAGTAGCTTTAAAAATGGCGGGGGGTCAGGGGGAGTGAGTGTAACTCAGTGGTTGAGTGCCTGCTTCACATGTACAATGTCCCAGGTTCGAGCCCCGGTACCTTCTTAAAAAAAAAGAAAGGTAGGGGAAGCTTATGGAGCCCTTGGTGGCCCCTCCCTCGTATCCTCTTCAGCACAGTCTGCCTTCACTCTGCAATTCCATTGTGAGTCCCTGCCTTATTCTAGAGGGAGCAAAGTCACCTGTACGCGGAGCCAATTTATCAGGTGGCAGTCTGAATGACTGAACCAGGAAATAAGCAAATTCATAAATTAAGAAACTATAATACAGGTTACCAAGGGCTGGGGTGAGGGTAGGGAATGGGAAGTTAATGCCTAATTGGTGCAGACTTTCTGTTTGGGGTAATGGTAAAGTTTTGATAATAGACGGTAGTGATGTGAGCACAACATTGTGAACATAATACCACTGAATGATAAATTTGAATGTGGTTAAAAGGGAAAATTTTAGGTTGTATATATGTTACTAGATTTTTAAAAAATATATACAACTGTACAACACAAACAGTGAACCCTAAAGTAAGCTATGGACTATAGTTAATAGTATAATTACCATAATATTGTTTCATGAATTGTAACAAAGGTGCCACACTAACACAGTGTTGATACTAGGGAAAACTGTGTGTGTGAAGAGGATATATGGGAACTCTGTTTTTTCTGCATGATGTTTCTGGAAAACGACAGCTTCTTGAGTAAAAATAATTAATTTTAAAAAAAGAAGGGGACTTTCTTCATGGAATCGTATTAATAGAAAAAATTCTTAAATGGCATTCAATACCTGGGAAGAGGATAAGAAGGCCTTGAAAGACAGTTCTTCTATTAAGGAAACATTCCCTTAACAACTTAACCAGTATAAAACACAGGAAAGGCCAGTTTATCAAATATACATACACACACACACACACACACACACCTTTTCCCCTCAGCAAAATGACACTGAAAGTAACAGTGGAAGTTGGTGTATAACCAATAGCCCACAAATTCAAGGCAAGATAAAGGGCTAAGAAAGTTGAATTGAAAGGGGTTTTGAAAAAAAGAGTAAGAATCCAAGTAATTGAGCACCAGTAATTTCCCTCTTCACAATGTTCTATGTTATACTTTGTGATACATATCACACCTTCCCAACTATGCCCTGAAACTTTTTCCAAAGTTTAGAGTTATTTCCTCTCTCAAACTTATGGATGTGTACTTCCCTACCACAATAATGGGTTCCCTATCATTGAGAAAATAACATAAGCAACTGGTATCTCAGACCAGCAATAAAGACTGTCTTTACTAAACTCATACTGTAACTGCCTGCATTTCCATAATTTGGCAACGTGAATTTGCAGATTTTTTCCTCAAAAGAGAAATGACTTCAGACCATCATAAGGAAATGACTGGAATATACAGACCTTAGATTGCGTTAGTACATGAAAAATTGTTTCTGGGTGTATTGATCTACATAAATGGTTGAGCAAAGGTGCAAAGATAACATTCTCTAGACAAATGAGTAGCTTCTCAGTTCTCTGAGTGACTTCCAGAAGTATCTCATGGCAACTCCACGCTTTGCTCTAACCTGCTTAGAATCCGTCCAGTGGGAGTGTGTATTTCCAGGTCTTACCAGATAAACATGGGCTCAGGCCAGGATCAAATCCTCTCTTGCCCCTCACAAGTCATTAAAATTAATTAATTAAGCATTTTAACCAAATTGCCATTAACTTCCAGAGACTATCCCAGCTGCTGAGGATTCAGTGATAAAAGTTAAAGCCCTGCCCTCATGGGGCTTATGTTGTATGGTCATATTTCCCTTTCATTTCAAAAGCTGCATGACTAAGATAACTTTATTCTATGCTGAAAGCACAAAGCCTACTGCAGGCAATGCCACATGCTATCAGTGAGTCCTGCCTGCTGCTTTCGGTTCCACTGCACAGATACCCAGCATGGAACCAACGCTCTCTGACCAGGGTAGGAAGCTTCAACCAACACGTGCTATCAATACTCAAACTGTCTGGTCCCCCAGGTCCTCTGAGTTGTTCCCTTTTATTTGTAGGGTAGACCAGTTCTTCAGGTGACCTGACAATCAACTCTGGAATACTTTGGGAGCAGGTGACAGCTTTCAATGTTTCTCTGACATCTCCCTTTAGTTTGGGTCAAAATCTAAACCAAAATATTTCTACTAAGGGGCTCCCCAGTTTAACAGTAGATTGGCTCAGTATTTCCTTATTTATTACAGTGTGTTGGCTGAATAGTTTAATCTCTTATCTGTGGCCATAATCTTTTTCTGTCTTGGTTTATCTTCCAAGATTTTTTAATGAAATAATACATCATCTTCTTAGACTCCTCATTAGAAAGAGAAAAGAAAATATTGGAAAGCTCTTGGGATTAATATAAAAATGTACAAGGGCTTCTCTGAGCTTTTTGTTTTTAATTATTATTTTTTTAATCAGTCCTTCACAAGTCCTCCACATTAATGACTTAATGATATTTGGCAAAATAGGGAGCACTGAATCAGACTCTGGGATATTGTTAATACTGAGGACTAAATTACATAGCAACTCTGTGTGAGTATGAGTCTCTGAAAAAAATCCTTCCTAGCTAGAGCTGGCACATATTTTAATGAAAAATCATGGCAAAGGCATAGGGCCCCCCCATGATATACAACTCAATATCCTGCTGAAAGGATCCCAAGTGGGTTTTTTCTAGATGCTGCCACTAGGCTTGGAACAAGTTGGATTGCAAAAAGAGGAGAATGACATTTCACCTGCAATTTTCCAGTAAGGACAGACATCCCCCTCCTGCCCTCTGGAGCACACAAGTTATTCTTATGTTAATGGATGCACATAGCAGATAGATCCAGTCTTTCTGCTTTTCTTTCTTGTAGAATGATTCCCCTAAAGCCAGTGTTGGGCAAAATGCCACTAATACTGTGATAAAGCCCCTGCAGTACTTGAAAGGGGAGGCAAGAGATAGAGGGTTAGGAGGTAATCAAGCTTACAGATTAAGGCTTACTAAAGCTATAAGATGAGAACTGCGCTTGGCGTTTATTAACTCTTCTAGCACTGAGCACTCTTCCTTCACCCTCGTGGCACAAAACACAAAGGTCTTTTCATTAATGGACCTCAAAGGCCGGCCTGCTTTGATTTAAGCTTCCCAATACAGCATCTCTATCTGAGGCTGTCTTTGGTGTCACCATAATCAGGCAACAGTTTCTGTTTTTCCACATAAACTTATAATTATTTATTCACAGCCACAGACAACAAAATTTTTCTATCCACACATTGCATCTGTGAGAGCCAAGTATTGCAGGCATTATTTACCAGATACTAAAAATAACAGATGCCTTTTTCTGTGTCTGGCGTTTGGAATCTATCCAGTCAGAGATTTACTAAGGATTAATTTTTTTTATTATTATTTGTCTTTTTTTGGGGGGGGGGTCATAAAACATACAAATGTTGGGTTGACTGGCCTAATTTACCTAGTAATGTATGCTATAAACCCAACACCACCTTCCACCTTGCTAGAATTACCCACCTTGAGCCAAGGAAAAAGAGACATCATCTTTTAGAATTCAGCAACCACAGCACTTCTAGAATAAGCTGATGCTCATTACTTTGCAAACCTCCAGCATCTTGTCAAGTATCCAAGCTTCATTCCTTATTTCCAACTCTTGGTATCTTGAGTTCTATACCCAGGTTCCTAAATTTGAAGGTAGTAATTTTTGAGGAATAATTATTAACTCAAAACTGTCTAGCTATGTTGTACAAACCTTGCTCCTTGCTTTTGATTTTAAGACATGAAAAATTTCCTACCTCTATTGATAAATTATATTCGTTCACATTCACAACTAACTTAAGTTATGTAAATTATCCAGATGAACAAAAACAATTCACAATTATAACATTGTTAAATGGATTAGATAACAATGACTACAGCTTCCCAATCATAGTTTCTGACAGATAAATTTGTACTTTATTGATAGCAGGAGCAGAAAGCCCTAATCACTAAACACCAGCACAGTCTGGTTTCTGTAGGGTAATGACCCATCTCTATATTCATAACAACAATCTCATTCATCATAATTCACATTTTAAAAAAAAGAACTCTAGTCAAGCTAATGGAGGAAATGTGTGAAAAGTGATTGGATGAGTAAAACTCTGTATGCAGCTGGAGGGTCCTAATTGATTATATTGTGCTGCAAGTAAGCCTTCTGCCTGGTACATCAGATCTTTATCTAACTGCATTTCAATTGATTTTCACTGATAGTATTCTTTTTTATGTCTAAGGCTTAAAGTACTAAACTAATAAAAGGATAAAACATTTTATAATACAGATTTCAAAATATAATGTCCAAGCAGGACTTTCATGGAATAAGAAGACAGGTTTAGTATAGCCTACCAAACCTACAAGAGCTATACCCTGTAAATTTGGTAGATAATTTTTTTAAATGTTGAGGATTTGGGTCTGCATTTGAAGAGCCCAAAACAAAATGCTAACCCAAATATTCAAAGATAAAGTATATTTCTATACATGCCTTGCTTGAATCAAAAGCCAGTGAACAATAAGTAATTGTGTGCCTATGAAGAGGGAGAGATGACTGAAAGGACAAAAATCAAGAGAATAAATATTAAGTTGTTCAATGATTATTCTTACAAAATGACTGGCTTGATAATTTACATATTCAATAAGTATCAAATTTTCATTTTATGAGAGGAGGTAGAAATGTAGGAATGAAAGCTTACATATTTAGTACCTGTAACAAGTGTGTTTATGAAATATACCCATTCCATTGGTTTAGTCCAGAATAAAAATGCTGTGGATTTGGTTTTCTTATTAAATAGTGATGCATTTGGAAGCAAGTCAGGTAGAATAGCTAGACAATGTTTAACTTCCAGGTGAAAAATCTACACATAGAAACCTTAAAATAGCATTGCTGAGGGCAGCGGAATGGGTCAAGCAGTTGAGCGTCCGCCTTCCCCATGGGAGGTCCTGGGTTCAGTTCCCAGGGCCTCCTAAAGAAGATGAGCAGACACAACGAGCAGACACAACGAGCAGACACAACGAGCAGTCAACAAGCAGGGAGTGGATACGGCTCAAGCAGTTGGGCTCCTGCCTCCTACACGGGAGGTCCTGGCTTCGGTTCCTGGTGCCTCCTAAAGAAGACAAGCAGACAACAAGCAGACACAAGGAGCAGACAATGAGCAAAAACGACAAGCAGACAAATGAGGGAGCCATCTCCGGGTGGGGAGAGGAGGAATAGCATTGCTAAAAAGAATTTAGAATGAAGGTATAACCTCCATTCTTGAGAATTTAATAGCTTTATGAGATTTAATTAACATACAAAAACTGTAGATAAACCATCACCAAAATTAAGATAATGAGCAGATCAGTCATTCCCAAAGGTTTCCTCTGTCCCTTTATCATCTATCTCTCCTCTTACCCCACCTCCATATTTAGGAAACTACTCTTTTGCTTTCTACCACCACAGATTAGTAAGCATTTCTAAAATTTTATAAAATAAAACCATATAGTATGTATTGTTTTAATATTGCTCCTTTTACTCTAATTGTTTTGAGATCCATCAATATTACTGCATTTATCAAAAGTTGATTCCCTTTGATCTCTAAGTAGTATTTTATTGTATGGATAAAACCAAATTTGTTTAACCATTTACCTGTTGACGGACATTTGGATTGTTTCCAGTGCTTGGCTACACAAAAAAACAACAAACAAACAAAAAAAACAAAACTGCTATTGAGCATTGTGTGCAAGTTTTTGTATGGACACATACTTTCTCTTGATTAAACACCTAAGAGTGAAATGGCTGGGTCATATGTTTAATGTCTTAAGAAACTGCCAAACTGTTTTCCAAAGTACTTGTGTGATTTTATAAGCCTACCATCAGTGTTTGAGAACTCCAGTTGCTCTACATCCTCACCGACATTTGGTATGGGTGGTATTTTCAATTTTAGACAATGTTTGTAGTGGTATCTCATTTGGGCTTTTAAATAACATCAAGTGGTATCTCATTAGGCAATTACCTAAGGACAAATGATGCTGAGCATCTTTTCATGTGCTTGTTTACCATCTGTATTTCTTGGTTGGTGAATTCTGTTCAAAACACTTGCCAGTTTTTAGAATTTTTTATGCAGTTGTTTGCTTTCTTATTATTGAGTTGTAAGAGTGTATGCATCTGTGTTGTTGTTTTTTTCTGGATACAAGCCCTTTATCAGATATGGGATTTGAAATATTTTTTTCTAATGTGTGGCTTGTCTTTTAATTCCATCAGCAGGGTATTTATTAGAAGATGGCTTCTTAATTTTTATGAAGTCTAATTTTTTTTTCTTTTATGGATGCTATTGGTGGCGAAACTAAGAAACTAAAGTTTCATTGATTTTCCCTATTGCTTTTCTGTTTTTCATTTTATTGATTTCCACTTTCATCCTATTCTAATTTCTTAAGATAGGAGCTGAGGTCATTGATTCAAGACCTTTCTTCTTTTCTAATGCAGCCATTTAGTGCTATAAATTTCCCTTTAAGTGCTGCTTCAGTGTATCCCACAAATTTTGATATGTTGTGCCTTAATTTGCTTTCAGTTCAAAATAATTTCTAATTTCCCTTTTTATTTCCTCTTAGATTCATGAGTTACTTATAAGTGTACTAGCTTCCAAATATTTGGGGATTTTTCCAAATATTTTGTGGTTATTGATTTCTAAATTAATTCTATTGTGGTCAAAGAACACACTTTATTTGATTTAAATCCTTTAAATTTATTGAATCTTGCTTTACGGCCCAGAATATGGTTTACTTTAATAAATATTTTGTGTGCACTTAAAAAGAAGTTATGTTTTGCTGTTGTTGAGTAGAGTTATTTTTTAGAAAAACAAAATATCAATTAAATCAAGTTGATAATTACTGTTATTCAAGTCTTCTATATCCTTGCTAATTCTTTGTCTATTTTTCCCATCAACTAGAAGTCAACAAAACCCTGAAGAGAAAGGAGAAGATGCTGCCATGTCATATTACCATATGAAAGAAAAGCCAAGAAACCCCAAATATTGCTGGCCAGACAGAAGATATCCACCTGGGAAGAAGCAAGCCTTCTAGCCTTTGAAACTGTGAGCCAATAAATTCCTGTTGTTAAGCCAACCCATTGTATGGTATTTGTTTTAGCAGCTAGGAAACTAAAACACTGTGTTTTCAGTTTGTTGAGGTTCTTGGAATTATTGATTTATAGTTTCCATCAACTATGTATTTGTTCAAATATTTAAAAATATTTCTTCATATATTTTATTCTGTCTCCCTTTCTCTTCTCCTCACCTTCAGGGAATCCAATTACATATATATTAGGCTACTTTAAGGTATTCCAAAGCTCATTGGTGCTCTCTTCACTATTTTTTTCCCCAGTCTTTTTTTTCCTCTGTTTTAATTTTGATTAGCTTCTATTGCTATGTCATCAAGTTCACTATTCTTTTCTTCTGTCGTGTATAACCTGTTGCTAATTCTAACCAGTATATTTTTCATCTCAGACATTGTAGTTTTGATTTCTAGAAGTTCAATTTGGGTTTTAAAAAAAATTTAAATGTCTTCCAGGTCTCTACTTATTATGCTTAATGATTGCTCTAGTTTCTTGAATATATATGTAATACAGTTTCAATAACTGTTTTAATGCCTTTGTCTATTAATTTTATTCTGTGACAATTTGATCGAATTTTCTCTTCATTGTGGGTCATATTTTCCTGCTTCTTTGTAGGTCTTCTAACTTTTTATTGGATGCCAGATTTGTAAATTTTACTTTTCGGGGTGTAAGATATTTTTATATTCTTATAAAAATTCTTCAGCTTATGTTTTTGGATGTTGTTACATTACTCAGAAACAGGTTTGTTCTTTTAGGTCTTGCTTTTAAGCTTTGTAAGGCAGGACTGCAGCAGTTAATACAGGACTAATTTTGGCTCACTGTTGAAGCAAATTTCTGACTATTCTACCCAATTGCCTGTGAAGTATGAGATATTCCTCTCTGGCTGGTGGGAATAGGAACTCTTCCCAGGCTTGTATGAACTCCATTTAATGTTTCCTGGGCTTTGGGTAGTTTTCTCATGCACAGATGCTGATCAGTACTCAGCTGAACTTGAGGGGTTCCCCCTGAAGATCCCTGGAGCTTTCTCGTCTCTGGTACTCTCAGCATCTCTGAGCATCTCTCTCCTCTCTGGTACTCTGGTACTCTGCTGCTCAACTTGGCCCCTGAAGATTTGCAGCTCAGTCTCTTCAACTCAGGGAGACTACTGTTCTCCCCCTCTCTGTGCCATGGACTGGTCATACTCTGGGACAATTGTAGGGTACATTGCATTTGTTTCCCAAGGAATCACTAACCTTCAGTGCTGATGCCCAATACCTTGAAAACCATTGTATCATATAATTTTTTTTTTTAATGTTGCAGGTGGAAAGGTAAATCTGGTGCCTGTTTTTCCATATTGCTTGGAAGCAGAACTCTACATCCTTGAGAATTTGGTTTCTCAAACACTAAAAGAACCTCATTTTTTAAAAAAAAAGATTTATTTTTATCCACCCCGCCTTGTTTGCGCTCGCTGTCTGCTCTCTGTGTCTGCTTCATCTTCTTTCTTCAGGAGGCACTGGGAAACAAACCCAGGACTTCCGATGTGGGAGGAAGGCATCCATTCAAGCGCTTGAGCCACATCTGCTCCCTGCTTGTCGTGTCTCTCATTGTGTTTCCTCTTTGTGTCTCCTTGTTGCATTATCTTGTCATGTCAGCTTGCCATTCCAGCCCACCATGCCAGCCTGTTGTGTCTGCTTGCTGTCTTGCTTGTCTTCTTTAGGAGGCACCGGGAACCGAAACTGGGACCTCCTGTGTGGCAACTGGGCACCCAACTGCTTGAGCCACACCTGCTTCCCAAGAACCTCATTTTAAGATGGTTTCATCTATGAAAAGGTACCATAACATGCACAGCAAATCTTTTGGAAATATGCATTTATGGAAGACTTTGTATATTCTGCTGAAATCTTGTAAAATTCTAGATTGACAGTATTTAAATAATGTTAAGAAAATGAATGTTAACTATTTCACTTTTAGAAATATCAACTGATAGAAACTGGAAGGAACAAAACTGATTTTAAATGATATAAATTAAAATGGTCCAATATCTACAAATAATCTTGGCCTAAAAAATCTCCTCTGGGAAGATGATGTGACTCAAGCAGTTGGGCGCCCACCTACCACATAGGCGGTCCCAGGTTCGGTTCCCAGTGCCCCCTAAAGAAGACGAGCAAGACAACGAGCTGACACGACGGGCTGATATGGCGAGCCAATACAACAAGATGAGGCAAAGAGACACAATGAGGAAACACAATGAGAGATACAAGTGGGAACCACTGGGTGCCTCTCTCCCACATGAGAGGTCCCAGGTTCAGTTCCCAGTGCCTCCTAAAAAGAAGAGAAGCAGACAAAGAGAGCACACAACCAATAGACACAGAGAGCAGACAGTGAGTGCAAACAACGAGGGGAGGGGGAATAAATAAAATAAATCTTAAAAAAAAAATTTCCTCCAATTCATTAAAACCAACAATGCTGTCTGCTATTCAGAAGATCTTTAACAAATGAAAAAGTATACCGACTTCTCTGATTTTGTGTTTATTTCTGAAGGTTGGTGCTGAGAGTTTAAGGAATCCTTCTGTCTCATAACATAGTTAGGTTATTCACATGCAAAACCTCAAACCAAGTTATTACACTTCTGCACAAACATAATGTTATCCTCATTCTAGATTTCTTTAAAAACTGTTAAGCTTAAAGTGATTCACCATGTAGCTTCAAGTGAAATAGTCATTAAAAAGTAGGCTGTTAGCAATTTATAGTCAAATCAGATTATGGTATTATCTAAAAATAAGAATGAAACAGGTATTAGAAGTGTTGGAAAAACCTATTTCTTGATTGTAAATTAGCATGAAATAGATGCCAGCGTTTAATAATGTACTGACTGAAAGCACAATAGGAATCCGTATTTATTACCCCTCAAAAGAGATGATGATTTGGGATGATGAGGTTAGGAACCGGCCCCTGCCTAATCTTCCCATGGGCCGGAGAATATGTATCCACACTTCCACCTTGACAGGTGAGATTTTCCTTTTGTGGGCAAGATGGCTAGAAATCAGCTTACCCTATTCTGGATCTTCCAGCATCAACTCCTATATTACTATAAGGATGTTACTGAAGTAAACATAAATCACTCCAAAAACAGCACTATATTGTAATTATAATACAAGGTATAAGCAGTTATATTTACAATGACTCTAACCCCTTAGGAGAAGTTAATGAACTGAGGCTGACCTTGATCATTGACTCAGATCCTGAAGCACAGGTCAGTACCTCCTCCCTCTCCTACATTTGCCAGCCTCTGCTACAACAGTAATCAATTTGCTGTCTTGATCTCTCAAGCATATCACACATTTTCTGATCTATCATTAAGTCTCAAACTTGTGGCCTAATTAAATTACTGAGGAAAGACACTTTGGAATGCTAGACTTTGGCAGGAGGAAAAACCAGAGATAAATATTTGAATAAGGTGAGAAAATCATGACCTAATCTCTATGCAGTCATTAATGATTCAAAGATATCATTCAAAAGAAATTACTTTTGATTGCTTTTACACAAAATGATGTCAACCAATTTTTCAGTATAATAATTACATACCAAGTACTAAAATTAGAAGGAAGAAACAGAAAAGGCTCAAGGAACAAGACAGCTTCACCTGATAGATATAATTAGAAATGGAGTAGGCATCAAAGAGTCATCGAGAGGATTTTCTAGAGTGTAGGAGTTATAGAGGAGAAACTGTAGAGTGATAGAGACAGGGGGAGACAGATAAGAAGAAAGAAAGGTCAAACCTGACCCTGCAAATAAAACAAGCTTATGTTGAATTTTGACAATGGACATAAATTTCAGTTATATCTGTTGATTGATAAAAACTGGTGGGGAAATCAAATTATTTCTATGATCAGGAGTTTGGCAGTGCCATACTATACCAAAAGTGGCTCAGGACCTAAGACACCAAAGAGGAGGGAAAGTAAACCCATAGTTATAGCAAACGATTATGTTTTAGCAGCGAGGCACAACCCCATGTAGACGTGCCTAAGAGAAATAGGCATGGGAGGCAGAGATGATGAGAAAGAGAAAGGAAAATAGGGACTAATCATAAAAGCATAAAAAACAAAGTAAGTCACAGCCCTTCCCTTTGCATAGAACTCCCTTCCAAACACAGTCACCTGTTCAAATACATCCCTCCCCATAAGAAGCCATAATCCCCCTAAAACAGGATTCCCCCACAATCCCATTCCCCTTCCCCAAGCCTTCGGGCTCCCATAGCACTATATTTATGTAAAGCTCTTCTGCAGCACTGAAGTTTGCCTTGTGGTCTAGTTCGCTGCATATAATGTCTACCCCATTCTTCTGTAAATTACTCGAGTCAAGGTACTACCTTATACTGTATGTACCTAGTACCTCATGCCCAGGCAGAGGAAGGGTTCAATAGATACCACCTTGATTATATTGAAGGCTTAAAAGTACTAACAGTGAGATTTATTTCTCTCTTAAAATTCCAAGTGTCTACAGGTCAGGGAGATTGTGTAGTCCAGGCAAGAAACTGACAGTCAAAAGACTTTAAATTCTAGATCTGGCAATATCTTGCTGAATAACTGTAAGCAAGTATATTAATCTTTCTAAGCTTCACTTCCTTTTACAGTGGTGGGGCTAGGCAAGGGCTCTATGGGTGTCATAATTCTAAGACTATGATATTCCCTTCTCTAAAACTCAAAGACATTATCTGTTTCCATTAATTTTATAAATAATCATACAGTGGTTAGTGGTATTTCAACTTTTTAGTAATTCAAATGTATCCATGTCTCACTTTTTCTAACTAAAGCTCCTTAAATTAAGAAAGAAACAATGTTTTCTCATCCCCTACACTACAAAGAACACAGTAAACATTCAATAAATATTTGCCTGTTTCACAAAAAGAATGGATTCTTAAGGAAATGCTTTTAGGGCTATAAGCTATTCCTGATGCTGACTGCTTTTTAACTGGAAGTAGTTGGGAGGAAAGGCTCTATAGTACAAAAACATGCCATGAGGGAATTCAGATCTTTTGCTTGTTGATAATCTGCTAAAGGAGATCCCAGAAAAGGTGTTTTGTTGTGCAAGGATGGAAAACAGTCAAGCAGGGACATCTCCGAAACTAGCAATTATGCCACCTTTGCTATGATCGCTACTATGATAAAGAACAATGAAGTGTCACATGGTGAGAAAACAGTATTTGGATTTAAAGAATCTTGGTTTGACTCCCAGCTCTATCATTTAGTATCTATGGGGAAATTACTTAACATCTATTAATATGAGCTCAGTTTATTCATTTATAACATTAAAAAGAATTCCTATATCTTTGAGTTATTTCAAGGATCAATTTAGGTAACGTAAGTGAAGAGTTGTCTATAAATTATAACGTGTTAGAATAATAATTTTTAAAGAAATCATGCAGATGCCCTCAGAGTACATGACACTATTACTATTGACAGTATATGTGGCCAAGCTAAATACTGGTAACTACCAAGAGTAAATTATTTTCTGGCGAGGATTAGGCTTCATGGGCGAGTTTGTTCAAATTCTATTGGATCATAGGGCTCTCTTTGAGAGAAAAGTCATTAGTTTAAGTGATCTGGGCCCTAACAGGGCTTCCTTTGAAACAAGATAACTGAAGAAACTATAGGGTGAAGAAAAGCAGAAAGAAGTCTAATGAGTAGAAACTGTCATTGCATGCTTTCTCCCAGGGAGACCTGTCTAGCCCTTTGCTTCTTTGGTAGATAACTCTAAGGAGAACCAACTGTGGATCATTACCTTTCACTCCAAATGCCCATGGAGGGGTGTGTTTGGTTCAGTTTTCCCATAACAGACCAGGAAAATGGTCTAACTAAGAAGTAGCATGCAGGGGTTAAGAGAATCATTCTTATTATTGAAGAGTTATCATATCTGTCATATACAGTGTAGCAGTTTGGCAGTTTGATGTAATTATGAATTCCAAAAATAGATATTGGATTATGCTTGTAAACTGGTCTCTAATCTGGGGATGATTAAGTTATGATTAGGGCGTTAACTGGGTCACATCAGTAGGGTGTTGAGCCCCAACCCTTGGTGGGTGGGGAATAAGATATAAAAGGCATGGGAAAGAACAGAGTTGGAGCAGTTTTGATGTTGGAGTTCTGGTGAGGAAGGAGAGAAGGCCCCGGGATAGAGACGAGCCATTCGCCTGAGAGTTCACAGCTGGTCTTGTGGAGAGAGGCAAAACCTAGAGAACCTCATAGTCTATAGCTAACCTTGTGGAGGAACTAGGAGCTAAGCTCAGAGAGAAACACAGCCCCCGGAAGAGAAGAACCCAAGAAGCCTGAACCCTGGCAAACGTCGGCAGCTGTCTTGCTCCAACATGTGGCAATGGACTCGGCTGAGGGAAGAAACTTATGCTTTACGGCCTGGTAACTGTGGACTTCTACCCCAAATAAATACCCTTCATAAAAACCAACCGATTTCTGGTATTTTGCATCAGCACCCCTTTGGCTGACTAATACATACAGATTCTAACTTATAAGGTACTAGAAAATTTGAATCATTCTTAATACAAAAGCTCTAATTAAACATAATTTAATATTTCATTGATGATTTGGAAGACAGTTTAATATTGCGCCACTGTTTCAGAATCACCATACACATGACTCCATGGTACTTCTACTGCTTTCTATTAAGGGTTTTATAAATTTCTCAAGATCTATGTCTCAAAAAAAAAAAAAAGTAAAAAGTCATTATTGATTTCAGTGCATAACAATGTGGTCACTTCAATTACATGTTTGGTGTATTTGAGATTTTCTTTTTTTGTTTTTTGTTTTGACTCCTGGATAAATGGAATATTACCACTTCTTACCTCATATTCCAGAAAGTACAGAAAGGACTCTGGAATGAAACTATTAATCTAAACTAAAGAAAGAATCTGGGCAGTTCTGCATTGGAACAACATACTGTAGATATACTTTCAAACCTAAAACATTTGGGTCATTCAAGTGTTAATAGAAACTATTCCATCCTGATAGTTGAGAAGAGTCAATCTCCCAAATTTTAGTGTAGAGGAAATGTCTTATTGAATAATTTACATCATGTGTGCTGCAGTGCTTGCACTCATATAATGGGAGCATCTACTCTGGTAAATCCATTTTAGGTACTATTATATCATACAATAGGTGCTCAGCAAAAAGTTCTTGAATGAATGTGAATAAGAATGATGTCCTGATCTTTCCCAAGGTAAGACTAAACTTATAGATTATGTATGAAACTTGAGCAAGATATGAATTCATGCATGTATGTACATGATTTTACTTATTTAAAGGTGACAAGATATATTAGGAAAAATTCCAGCACCTTGTTAGTCCCCTTGAATGCTTGAAATAAGAAGAAAAGGCAGGAACATTAAGAATGTAAGTAGTACCACCTTTCTCATGTTCCATGAGGAGCAGTTCCTCAGGTTCCAGACCCAGATAAGAGATGTGATTCCTCCCGAAGGAGAGCATTGACATGGAGTCGGTTTCAGAAAGAGAATTATATCCCTGAACTGGCTTACTTATTATTTTTGTTTTAAACAACAAAAAGCTGAAAACTGCAAAATGCTATCAGAGAAGTCTGCTAAAATAAATGCAGAGTCCAAAGAAATCAGTGAACCATACCAAGAAGGTTTATTACTGTGATCATCTTGGTCTCACTTGCTGTTGTATAACTTACTGTAGCATGAAAAAGGGTGGTAAGAAATTCTGTTAGGACATATCCCTCCAAACTATGGTGTGTATATCTGTCCTTTCTCTACAGCCATAATGAGAAAATTCCTTTTCTGTGGAGACAGGTTCATAGGACACATCCATTTGGCGGGAGGAACACTTCGGCAAGCTCTCTCATGTGAAATGATTCTTCACCTGTCCCCTATCTCACAGAGAACCAGAATCTCGTGGGGCTTCCCCATCTTGTGTGTACTCTCTTGGAAAGAATAGCAGCTCCACACACACTGCGGTCACTGTCTGTTTACTTACCCAGGATATTTTCCAATAAGAGATCTTCACTTTTTAATTAAGAAAAACATGGTGCAGGACCAGAATATATACATTTCATCTGGGGTAGTGAGACCATCCCCATACAGACCAAACTTTATATTCTATCAACCAAATCTACAAGCAGCCTTTCAATGTGAATCAGCTCTACAGTTATCCGGCTATTAAACACAAATTTAGGATTTCTTAGTATAAGGAATCCAATTTTGTTTATGGCATTAAATGTGTGCCTTTTTTTCTTCTTTGAGAGAGTAGTATAATTGAATTCTGCCCATCATAGCAAATCAGTGCTGCCCATCTTTATCCAGCAAGCAAGTTTGTAAAGACCAGAGAAGGCAATACAGATACTACTTCAGCACAGGCCACAAGTTAAGTATCAGCTGAGAATAATGCATTCAATCAACCAAACAACTCAGGTACCATGAAACTGGATTTGCGAAGGCAGGGGTGGGTTTGGGGGTGTGTGTGGGGGAGGTGTCAGCTCACCCAGCTACCAACTACCCTTACCCTCAGCTGACATTACCTTACCACATGGCCTGCTCAACCATTGTTTAAAATAAAGACATCATCTATCTTTTCCAAACAGAAATGTGTGTACTGGGGTGTAAAATGAAAGTAAAAAAACAAAATATAATCAAATATTGCATTAACACTGAGGCACACTTTCTGTCACTATTTTTTAAAAAATAGAAAATATTGTGCTCTGTGATAATGCAATAAGGACAACTGTTTTAAATTAAATGCAACAAGTAGATCTTGTAACATGACCAAAATCCATCCCAGGCTTTTTCTAAATTCCAAATGCAACTAGAATTCCTCTTTAACAATATTCACTATGAAATGTTTAACACTTTTCTTTTCACATATTTCCTGAAATTATACATTTATAACAAAACTTGGCAGCCAAACCAAAATGTTTCATATTGCTTTTAGATTGCAACCCTTGCTGCTGAAACACAGTATACTAAAAATGAAATAACTTTTCCATTTTAATGTGGTTATAAACTTCCTGCTAGGCAGCAACCTAATTGAGACTTTTGATGTTAGCTTTTTAAAGACATGCTATCCTTCATCATCTGTTGAGTATTTTAACTATAGATCTCTTACAGTCTTCCCAAAGTTGACAGAGAGAAGGGAAGGAGGGAGGGCAGAGGGAAGGCCACTTTATCAAAGTCAATGGAAATACAAGGTATTAATTATGTTAAATGAAGAAATATGGACATTTGGTTACTTTTGTGGGTCAGAAATATTTTAATCTGTCCCTGCAAGCCAGCTGCCTCTCCCTGACCCCCGTGTATTTATATCAGCTGCATGAACACATCAAAGCTCCAAAAAGTGAGGAAAGCAGCCACCAATAGGGACGTCCCCCCACCCCACCCCCACCATACAAGGTCACAGTTTTAACTAAAGCGACCACAGTGTTATCCACCACAATCAGTGATAAGGCCATGACCTTTTTTATATTTTGGAGAAATAGATGTTAGAAAAACCGGTAGACCCTTAGCCCGTGGCAATAAAATAAAAAGCCCCAGTGAATGGAAAATAAAACTTTTGCGATACTGAGAAAAGAAAACAAATGGCGTACTCAATTGCTCCCAGTCAAAGCAGAGTTGGATCACACAGATGCAGCTAACTCTTAAGCTCTGCGAACTCTGCCAAGCACCCTGTGCATAAGCACAGTGAAAGAGGAGTCACAGTTGTCTTCCACGATGCCCGGACAAGTTTTATTAAGGCGATGCTTGGAAACTCTTCATAGGAATAGTCATGGAAGTCAGTAGCAATTTTTAAAGTGCAACATATTCCCTAAATGACCAATATAGGAACTTCTACAAGGTCACGTAGGAAAATAAAAAAATTCTAAAAAGACTATTTTTATACAGTTTTTCTGATCATGGAATCTGATAAGTTAGGAAGTCAGGCCATACCATAAGTTGCAAGAAT
>PVKH010002774.1:25000-26343 GCA_004027955.1 Chaetophractus vellerosus
CAGCAAAATTCATACCAAACTGTACATTTATTAATTTTTTACTTTCTGTCATACTTACTTTAATCCATGATCTGGCATGGAGAAACATTTTTATCATATATAAACTGCTAATAGCTTTCCCCCCATTATATAGTAAAATAATTTTGTTGAGGTCATCTCACGTGAATGAACCATACATGAGCCTTCCAAGATGCCTGAAATATCTCATTAAAAATTCTCCAGATTGTTTACTGGTTACTTTACCATACCCAAAAAACAATTTCGAGGAAAAGTGTGGAGAGGAACACATTTCTGAAATGACTTTTGCCAGAGACAAAAAAGCAGTTGCATGCATCAAAGGAATAATTCAACTTTGTATTTTAAAAATTAAAAAAAATATATTCTGTACCATTTCTTTATTCCTTTTTACATTGAAAATATTAAGTAATACATATTCTGGTGATTAACTGAAGTCATGTTTAAGTTCTCAAGAATATGATATGCTGGCAGTTTTGTTCTCCAACACTGAAAACAAAAATTACAGAATTTTGCCAAAAAAATCCAAGTTCCTCCAAAAAGGGGACTGTGTCATGGCTAGGTCTGCCACCAAATTTTCATATCCCTAAATGTTACATTAGCTCTAAGCCCCCAATCTCTGCTGTATAACATGAGTTTTGTTTTCTTCTCTCTCTCTCTCTCTCTCTCTTTCTCTCTCTCTCTCTTTTAAATACATGGTAATCCAGCAAGGGACATGCTGTCTCAAAACAAAACAAAGGAAAATAAAACAAAAGTGAAGAGAGGCAGTGTCACAGGACATGGAATACGTAAATGAAAGGTCCCACAAAAGAACAAAGTGGTACTGGGGGACGAACACTATGTTTGCTTACTCAACACTTGCTTCCCTTCTCTAAAATAATGGATTCTTGTCTTTTCTTCTCATTCCTCTCAATTCCTTTATCAATAATGAAAGAATATTAAGATGATGAGAACTTTAAACTGGCTAGTTCCAGAATATAGACTGTTCAGTGTTTTGTTGTTGTTGTATTTAATACTTTGGAAAACAGTAGCAGATTCTAACCCCACATGGGAAGACAAATTCCAATTTTAATCCCCATGTTACCTAAGAATCTTGTTATGAATGCTGTTGCGTTCTGATACAAAAGCTGATAATGAGGTGAACAGGGAAGTTAAGATAACTCAGGCCAAATGAACACAGTTCAGAGCATTATGGTATTAATGGGTTAATCAGAATGGTTCAAAGGCTCTCATAAAAGGTGATATCACAATCTAAATAGACTTCTAAAATGAGGGAATAGTCTGCAGTCAGTACAAAAAAAAAAAAACAAACAAAAAAAAAACAACAA